>JACGDI010005604.1:284879-422569 GCA_014898725.1 Jacaranda copaia
GATATGGTATGCTGCTCTAATCCGCACTAGATTGGCAACGGTTATTTTTGAGGTTATTTTCGTGTAATGGTCTGGGGTAAATAACTGACCCCAGCTAGCAGGCATATCAACAGGGCCAGCTTCCCCCTCTGACACTACCCTAACTTCGCTGGAGCTGCTACTTCTACTTGAACTAGTATTTTTGCTTGAAGAGGAACTAAGCTCAACAGTGCTCTCAACCTCAGTATCCCCCCACGAGCCATATTCTCAGACCTAGTGCTATCAGAATCCAAATTACCAGACATGGTTCTACAACATAAAGGCAAAAAAATACAAGGATAATAAAGACATTTATAGTGAAAATTTCTCAAATGCAAAGCACAGAGCTTGAAATACTTCAAAAATGGCAATTTTATCAGATATTCAAGTAGCAAAAGTGTGAATGAAGCCACTCATCCCTCTATTTATAGGCAGTCATGCATAGGAACCCCCATAACTGCTATGATGACAGCCTGTCCCAGTACGCTTCGTATTCTGCGCACTAATAGCTGTATTAAATGTAAAGAAACTGCCTCAAACCCTGGTCAGTAGTTCAAAAACCCAGATCGAGAATTCAAAAATCCCAATTGAGCACAGTACCCACTATGATTGAATGTAAACTCCCTATCCCTTCTCATCAATAGGCTCGATCAGCATCAGGAGTTAGGAGGACTCATTATATAGGATAACCTAGTAGGCCCAACAGGCCCAACATCAAACGAGACAACCGACGAGGCCCAATAAAAAATCTATTTGGTCAATCGATATCGACCTCACTTGGTAGGGTCTGTGGTCGACCCGTATCAACCTTAAGACCACTCTAGGAGTTCGAGCATTTGAGTCTGGTTGACATGAATCGACCTCCGATGTCCACTTTGATCCTCATCGAGTACATTAATCTGATAGGTCAAGCCCCTTTGCATTAATGACACGTGGTAGCCGGTGCAACTGCTGCCAACAACTCTGACAACTCTGCCAACAACTTTAGCAGAGATGTGCCCCTACTGGCATGATTTATTTGGGAAAACAAGAGATTCAATCACCTAGCACAGTACCGTGATCTAGGCATGGAATGACTCCAAACCCCCTGACATGGGAGAAAGTTAGTACACTTGATAGGGATACTTGGAAAAAATCGCGCCCACAGAAAGCTATAAATACTCCAGACCCCAACCACACTCAAGGTAATGCCACTTACACTATACACTCTACATTCTCTATATTCTGCTCGATTCCCTCTCGACCAGAACTAACTTGAGCGTCAGAGTGCCTTAGTCGGGGGCACCTCGGCTAGTTTAACGTGTGTTGTGGTTGCAAATCTCAAATTCAAAACTATATACAACCCTCATTTCCTCTACATGCAGCTTTCTGCATCATCAGTGAGAAAAGACTTTTGAGAAGTTTATAGGAATGATAATTTTCTATTTAAGAAAATAAATTTTGCATTCCTAAATATTCTATTCGTGAATTACTTGTTCATAAATTATACAGAGGGGGATCATTGGGGAACCTTAGGGTTGCTAAGACCTTAGGTATCTTGAAAGAACACGTTTTAGATGTAGAAAGAGACTATTCAAGGTGCATAAATAGTTTGAAAGCTAAATCGAGAGTTAAGACACATGGATTATTTATGCCTCTAGCTATTTCTACACAACCTTAAATTAACCTATCAACGGATTTTATATTAGGATTGCCTAGAACTGGAATAACCAATATGGTTATTGATAGGATTTTTGAGATGGCGTACTTTATCCTTTGCAATAAGATCGATGTTGCTATCTATGTAGTAAATCTATTATTTCATTTCATATGATTACATGGGATTCCACGGACCATTATAAGTGATATGAATGTCAAATTCCTTAGCTACTTTTATCGTGTCTTGTGGGGGTAAATTGGGCATAATAATATTATTTTCTACCATTTGTCACTCACAAACAAATGGTTAAACGAAAGTGGTCAATAGGACATTGGAGCCTTACTTAGGGCTGTTCTTAAAAAGAATTTAAAATCTTGGGATGAATGTAATCTTTTCATTGAATTTGCTTATAATAAGATTGTCATTCTTCTATAAAGTTTTCACCATTTGCATTATTTATGGTTTTAACCCACTAACTCCATTAGATCTGTTGCCTTTACCTATGAATGAGATTTTAATCTAAATGGGAAGCAAAAGGCAATAATGGTAAAAAGAGTACATGAAGAGTTATGGTGAGACAACATTAAGAAAAATGAAAAGGCTGCAAACACAGACAACAAAGAGAGGAAATGAATTACATTCCAACCTGATGATTTGATTTAGGTTTATTTGGAAAAAGAGTGATTCTCAATGAAAGAAACTCCAAGCTTGATTCACGAAGAGATAGACCATTTCAGGTGTTGGAGAAGATCAATGACAATGCATATAAAATAGATCTCCCTAGCTATTATTAAATTAGCTCCACATTTAACATTTTCTAACTTTTGAATTAGCTCCACATTTAACATTTTCAAACTTTTCTCCTTTTGATGTAGGTTCAAATTCAAGGCAAAACCTTTTTTAGGAGAGAAGGGGCGATTTGGAGCATCTCATGGAGCATGGTAACATCCATGTAAGGATGGAGGGCATGATGGGAAGCACTTGCCACGCCCCAAATTTAGGACATAACATAATAATGTCCCTAAGCCCAAAGACTCGGAGAGACACTAAGCCTCAGATCTAATAGAGCATCCTAAATTCCCAAATTTTTTATTAAACAATCCCAAAAATAAATCATCATAATGAAAGATAAATTGAATGCTTGTCTAAATAATCAAACTTGAGTACCCAAGACCTCAAAGAAAATTTCCTAATCAATTTGACTAGAAATTTTAAACATCAAATAAACCTATTCTAAAAATACCAATCTCTTGTCACCATTCCCAAAACCACTCATCCTCCTTGTCTAGAATTAATTTATCTACAAAATGGTGAATCAATATTTCATGAGCAACACTTTGCTCAGTAAATGAATTCCATTCTCATCCTACTGGACTTTAGTATGTATAAATATCAAACAGAAGAAAAGAAAGTATTGAAGATGAGAATATTTTCTTTTATTTTTTTTTAAATAACAATTAGATGCAAAATCAAGAATTATCTTATTAGAATTTTGGCACATACTTTCAAGTAATTCAGAGCAAAAGTTACACAACTTACTAGAAATTTTCAATTCATTAATTAACCATACTCACGAACTCTCGAGATTTTAATTGGTTATCTTGGCAAAGATCTAAACTACAACATCGTTAAGTGGCTTCAGAATTCTTAACTCTAATACTATTAAGGTGCTTTAGAAATCTTAACTACAATGCTGTTAAATGGCTTCAAAAATCTTAACTACAATGTCGTTAGAGGGCTTCAGAAATCTTAACTACAATGTAGCTAAAGGGCTTCAGAAATTGATTGTTACTGTAACCCCATAGCAAAATTACAAAACTCGTTCCTATCGATAGTTTCTCGACTATTCAGAGTGTAGATCCTCTTTATTATTTTTATTTCAATAGGGAATACTATGTTTCATGCAACATTCAAAAAATTCTTGTTTTAAATGCTCAAAATCCTACAAGTTTTATGCATGCGAAGAAAAGCTTTTTTTATGAACAATTAAATAATTATAGATGGAATAATTCTTCAACAACTAAACCACTAGATTTAAGAATTTAATATGCAAAATTACCTATTTTGATGCAGGAATCACTTATGTAGAAGAAATATTTTCAATAAAAAGAAAATAGACATTTACTTACTATTTCATGTAGAAATCATCTATATGAAGAGAATACTTTCAATAGAAGGAAGAAAGAAATTTAATTATGCCAAAATCTTAAAACCTAAAGTTTTCCTCAGATTTAATCTGTCACTTAAGCGTTCTCCATTACTTCTACAATATAAAAATAGGATATTAGTACCCCATAATGAAATTTCATACGGATTTTTAAATAACAAATCGAAAAATTGGTATTTTCACACTTCTGCATATGGCTTCTCTATTTCTTACTGTGTGGGTATTTATACTACCAGGGTAGGCATTTTAGATAAACTAGAATTCATATCTTATTGAGATATGAAGATAACTCTAATTTCTAACTCCTCCAAACTTGATCAATATTAATCCCAAATAACAATTGCTCAAAACCGCAGAGATAATTCTAAAATTCAAACCTTATTAGGATTAAGTAGTTACTGAAATCCCTAAAATCTTTAACTTATTAGGATTGGATAATTACTTAAATTCCAAAGCTCATGACTAAAATTCGAAATCCTAACTTTTCATGATTTAATTATTTTGGATTTTAGCTAACTATTACCATAATTTAGTAATTAAATAATAAGGAATATCTATGATGAATTTTTGCCTGAAAATATAGCGGCACACAAGAGAGGTCCTAAGATTTCATATCACCCAAATTTATTTGATTTTGGCTAATCAATATGATTAGATACCTTATGAGGGTCAAAAACTATCCAAATAAAGTTTTAAATTGGTGGGACAACCTCTAGAATTATCCATCTATCCATAAATCCAAAAATTTCATAAAAATTAATTTCTGTTATTTTAAATTGTTAATCATGAACCTAAGCTCGTAATTACTTCATAATAATTTATTGGCATAATCATAATTTAAAATGAATTAAATAATTTGTGATGTTATTGGACTTAACCTATAACAACGCCAATATAATTTTTGGATGCATTTTGATACTAGCTATAGGCTTTAATAACTTGAAATAAATTAAATGATTTGGGCTAATTAATACACCTTAAATCACTAATTAAATATGAACCAAAGATTAATATTTCCTTCACCATAAATTGGTACCAATAGTAGCTAGCTTAAAATCATTAACATAAAACTCAATAAATAAAGTTCCATCAAATAATTAATTTAATAAATTCTATATCTTCAATAACAACCAAGCAATCTTTACAAAATTATTAATACTCTAAAGTCTATGTCCTCGAGATTGCAAGTAAAAATCAAGATAAGTATCTAAAGTAGGATCTTTAATAACTCCCAAAACAATTCAATCTATATCCCATATTATTTTTAACTAAGATCCCTTAAATGTTAGTCAAGCCCCAAATAAATTGTATGCTCTAATTCTACAAAAAAAGAAACCCAAATAATATCAGTGAAGAATCAAAATAAACTAATATTATTCCATTATTTTTAGTCATCTTTTTCCTTAGAAGATAAAAGCACACTAATAACCACATATTTTTATATTCTACATCGCATACCATCGAAGTCTAACTTTAATGAAATTCAAATACTTCTAAAAATATAATTAATAATAGTTGTAAAATAAACTCAGGGCATTACATCATCACATGAAGAAAAGTTGAAAGGAGACACGGGAGAGAGATTTGGATCTGTATGTACTCAGCGGTGCAGTCAGCGGGCCGTGAGCTAAGAAGTTGCAAGAGGGCCTCCAAAGTTTAGTCACATGCATATTTGAGTTCTAGTCCAAGACTGCACGTTTAAAAAAGAAGGGCTCAGAAGATAGATCCAAGATCATTAATCTTCTCCAAGTTCAAGTCTAATAAGGCCAAATAATATTAGGTTAAACTTTAGTTGTTATTGTTTCTTTTAAATAAAAGTCATGAGATTAGCATGTGACTTATTAAAACATTAGTTATTAGGTTTTATTTCAATTAGGTTTAGTCTATTGTCATTAAAAAGTCATGGGCTTGGTCTAATAAAGTTATTAGGAGACTTACACGTCAACCTTACATCTCAAAACAAGGGTTGCTGCCAGCCTCTTGTTTTTAGGGTCTTTGGACTTGTTTTCCATGCCACCTTGGTCCCTTGTCTACTTAAGGGTGGCTTGGCACCTCTTATAAAAGACAATTTGGATATTATTCAATTATACGATTCAGAGCCAGAGGTTTCAATTTCGCTGTTCTTCAACAATTTTTCGATGTTCAGGTATGATCTTAACTTAATTCATATTGCAATATACTTCCTAACTCTATTATAGCTATGGGTCAGTGTTCCATCCATTTGTAATTTTGGTTCTTAATTTTCTAATCCACGAGATAAAATTCCACCTTCCTATCCCTGAATCTTGTTTGGACGTTCCTGGATTGAGTTTCCAAAATATTGATGTTAGGTCTCACAACGTTGTCCGGTTAGGTTCACATAAATAATGTTACAAGCATAGGGGTTTTCCAACTCGGTCTTGGCAACAAAATTATTCGAAAATTGAAATACCAAAAATAAAAACTTTATTTGTGGTTAAATACAATAAAGATCTCTCATAGTTTGTGGTGTGGATAATTTCGACTATAAAAATATTTGTTAAATTGATTAAAGATGGCCAAATAAATTAAATTAACTAATTAAGAAAAGAGTTGATGAGTTCAAAGAGAATTTTTGTCCACAAAGAAGGGCAGAAAAATTCTAATGAACCTAAATCCATCAAGATAAAAACCATAGGCACAAAACCTCGAAAGGAACTTAGGCACATAAAATCATTCATAAAACAACCACGAGCCTCCAAAAACTTCAAAAATACAGATCTCTATGTGTGTATTTTAGAGAAAACAAATCGACTTTCTATTATCTATCAAAAGAATCTTATTTCATCTTCATGCAGCATCAGTTTGTTAAGCAAACAATAAGGAAGCACAAAACTTTATAAAAATTATAAATATTCTATGGCTAGGTAATTTTTTGCTTCTACAATTGGTAATATTATAAGACAATTTATTGCTCATAACGCTAGAAGCTCTGAACGACTTAGACAAATAAGGCATGCTAATATACAGAAATTAAATTCTTATCTAAAAAGTACTTCATTTTTCATATGACTATATAAAGGGAGCCATCCACTATATATGTTCACATAAAGTATGCATGTATTTATCTATTAACGCATTATCTTCGTGAAAATTTAGAAAGAAAAATTTATCACTAGTCCTTTGTTCTTTTACAAATTAATCTTTTCCAATCTCAACCTAAGTAGTCCCACGAACAATGTGGAAGGAATGCGTACGTGCATTTTAGATTCAAATAATGTTACCCAATCCATTTGATTTTTACTGTTCATTTATACCCTTACTTTTCATATGCAAACTAACATAAAGTTAGGAGGGTTGCTACATTTTGCTAAGAGCTACCCCCATGTACAAGTCAGAAAGTGATCTCCCAAGGAATAATGTGGACGGGCAATGGATACTCAGTTGTTTGAATTTGCAAACTCAGACAATCTATTTATAATTGTTGGAATGTTATGTAAGTGGTACAATTGTTAGAAATAATTTCATCCAATTAATATGTTAGTTGAAAATATGATAACTAGATAGATATATTTGTTAGTTTGACCATAAAAGCAGTCACATTTTTTTCCATTGCCATGTCTATTCTTTTTTATTAACACATTTTTTTTATTATTGATTGTGACACATGTTACCCTTACTTGGAGTGGGAGTTTATCCACTCTCACTTTGATCGTTGCCTGTATTGACTTTGGGGTTATGATTCAACCCTTACTTATTCACCCGAACTAGGCCAACCAACTCCTAACATACTCGATTGACTGACAATTTAACTCTTAAAAAATATTTGTGGGATAGAGAAGATATATTCTTGAGAAAAAAATTTACGTGTTTGATTTAATTTTCAAGGCAATTAAAACTTTCTTCAAAAGAATGCTAGATATAACCCCTCTTTTCATTTCCAGGCCAAACATAGGAACCGAAGCATAACATCTAGGGGTGGCAATTTGAGTGGATCAAGTGGGTTTATGTTAGGTTGAAGTGGTGGTACAACATTAATTTCTTCAAATCGAACCTAATCCAACTTAATGATAATCTGAAAGCGCTTAACACAACACAACACAACCTAATTCATATCAAGTCGGTTTGGGTTGACCTGATGTTTATCATATTGACCTACCAATCAAAATCCACCTAATCCAACCTGCCAACTAATTTAAAATAATTATTTCGAATATTTATTTTAATTTTTAGTATTTTTATTTTTTAATTTTATCTATTATTAATTATTAATAAATTAAAGTAGGAATAAAGAGTTCTCATCACAACTCCCCAACTACAATTTTCAAAAAAACTTTTAATTGGAGCACATAATATATTAATTTTTAGGACTTTTTTTCCCTTTCATTTTCTAGTATCTATAGATATCCTCATAATATTGAAATCACAAAATATCATATTTTTAAAAAGAACGTACTTTTCCAAGTTTTACTTATTCGCTGTCTTTATATTTTGTATCTTTTGCATCTATCAAATTATCTTTTTTAACTTCTTAAAATGACTTTATTTTTTAACTTTATATTAATTGATTCAATTAAGTAGCGTATAAATCAATAAAAATGTATCATCAAGCAAATAAGTAAAAAAAAATTATTTTAATTATACACTTAATTTATTATAAAAACTTGCTAGAATCTTTGAAATTTTTATAATATCTCAATACAAAGAATTCTTGTCCATCCATATATGCAAAATCATTCGTTGCACATGGCCTAAGAAAAAACTTCTTGGACAATTCACTAGTCAAAGTAGTGATTTATCAACTTTTTGCAGAGCAATCTTTATGCTCACTTGGACATCCAAAAATAATAATTAGAAGTAGTCTAAAATTATAATAATTCATCTTATATGTTTTTAGAAATAAAAAAGACTGACAATATGCAAAATAGTAATTTTGATATTGTTAAAGTTTAAAATTTCAAGCTTTATTTTGTTATTTTATATTTATTCTCCTAAAAAAATTTAAAATTTGTTTGTTCAACTTGGGTTGGATCAAGTTGATTCAGGTAGATTTATATTATCGTGTAATCTAAAATCAAATTTCAAGTTCTTTGTGTAACATGAAATTCAACCCAACCCCACCTATTTCTTTATATTCTTATTCGCGTTGATCTTGTTGAACTCAAACCCAAAATAGGTCAACCCAAATCAATTTTATCGTGTTGAACTTGCGTTGAGTATCATGTCATATTAAAAATTATCACTCCTAATAACACCTGTGGTTGGCTCTCCCCACCAAAAAAATAAAAGGAAAATAAATAAATAAAACACTGTTGGTCCGGCATTACTTAGGAAAATTGCTGTAGCATTATCACCACCGCGCAATGAGGTCTAACCACTGATGGTTCATTTTATCCATTTATTATCCCCACATAAATTTAGTTTCTTATCATACAAGGCTTTGTTTGGGAGCGTTTTCTTGAAACATTGACGTTTTAGGGAAACAATTCCAAACATCACAGCCTCTTTCCCTTCAATTTTACTATTTTTTTCCCAAAAAGCCCCTACCCTAACATCTAATTAACTAATTTGACATCTTTATTTTCCGTTCTCCAACGCATCTGACTTCCCACACTGTTTTGTCTCCTCTCTCTCGTTCTCTCTCCGTTCCAACAAACTCTCCCCGCATCCTTTTCTCCTTGAACCCTTTCCCAAACTCTATCTCTGGGATTTCTTCCAGACTGGTTGCCCCTCTTCGTTAGCCTATGATTTTTTTTTTCAAAAAAATCCAAACAACCCTTTAATTTTGGCAACAAGCGAAAGATTATCTTCTGCATATGTATACATACAAGTTGATGTATATATATCACAATTCCGGATGGGATTGGCCATGAGAATCTCCATGTTTCTACTGCTTGAGCAATCTAAGGCTATGTTTGGTTTATGTTTCATTTTCAAAGTCCCATTTCTGCTGTTGGTTTTGCAATACATTTGTCATGGATCTGGTGGATGAAGAGGCTATGATGATTTCTTTTCTCCTTTGTTTTTGATTTTTCTGAGCTAATGGATGGGCTTAAGAAATCCAACCCGTTTCTTGGTGGGGCGACCCCGACAGCATCGTGAATTTGGATCACATGCAACAGGTGGTTTGCAGCCGGGACGAAGTCGCCTTCTCTTTGCGTCTTATATAGCAGATCTAAGCCTCTTCTGTTTTTTTTTTTCTTCTTTTTCCCAAAGAAAATTTGATATTATGAAATAAATTTATTTAATTTATTTAACATTCTTGAATAAATTTCATAAATAATCATAAATGCTGGTCTTGTGACTTTGATTTGGGAGTAGTTCATGCTCTGCTAGTATGTAAATTGATTGATGCGGAGCCATTAATCTACCGCATTCTGGTGCTAATTTTGTTTTGGGTTGGTCGTTGTTGCTAATGATATCTGCTGGAATGATGTGGTTATTTGTTGCTGCTGGGATGATTTGTTCCTTAAATTTTGACTTGGATTTTGTCTGACTGTTGCAATATTGGATGTTCTACTAATCTGGGACAGTCAATTGGATCCGCTGGAATTCTATGGCTTTGGTGCTTTAAATATCTATGGGGTTATGTCAACCTGTGTTAACTGCTGCTGCTTTGAATCTGATTCATAACGCTTTTGTGTATGAATCTGGTTGGATCTCTCTTGATGGTCTGCAACTATTTAGATAATGAATAACCGTAGCTAAGCTTCTTGAAGAAAGTATGCAGCTATTCTCCTGTGAATATTCGAGTTGCTGGAATGGTTTTTCTTGTTAATAATTGCTGGCAATGCTTGGGCTTTGCTGCATGTACAGGTTCTATTTGTTGATATTTTTATCTTGCTTTCGATTTAAGAATTTTGTTTCGCCTTGTTGCCGCCACTCTGAAGATATTTTTGCATGGAATGGAGAATTTTGTTCTGTAGGGTGCAGTAGAATTTTGTCTCCTTTGTTGCCAATTTGGATAACCTTTTTGCATGGTACAAAGAATTTTGTTTAGTAAGATTGCTAGATTGCACTTGGCTGCCAAATTAACTTGTTTTTGATGAGAAGGAGATTCGATGCTTGGACTCCACTATTGTGGCTCAATTGCTGGGCTGTATTTGATTTTGTGGCTATTTGAGATTGGCTCCAATTTCAGCTAGGCATTGGGATTTCTTTCCCTTTTTGTTGAACTTAGTATGCATTTAGGGAACATTTCTAGACTTACAATTTTCTCTTTCGTTGCTCTTTGTGTAAGAAACGTAAGTACTTCCTTATTTATTCGCTCAAATACTCTGAACTTGTAATTTTCTATTTTGATTGTTAATATATCCTGAATTTATTCCAAAAAAATGGCAAAACTACAATAATTTAAAACAAAAAAAAAAAAAATTCTATATACTAAATCAGTCAAAGTAAATAATGAATTTATTATTGAACCTAAAATTTAAAAGATAATAAAAAGTTATTTTTTGTATTTATTTTATATTTTCAATATTTTTTAAAATTCAAAAAGAGAATAAAAATAAATAAAAATATATTTATATTTGAATAGGTTATTAGAAAATAATGATTATATAGTGATTTAGTAGGTAGTAACTGGAGAATAATAGTAATATTAAAAAAAAAGGAAAGATATATATAGAATATTAAAGGAAAATATATAAATTATTGAAATATATATTTTAATAATAGAATAAAAATATATCAAGAAATATATATATGAATTGACATATTTTAATTTTTAAATAATAAAAACTTTAAAAAGAGTTAGAGTAGACATGTCAGTTGGCTCAAATAACAGCATCGATAGAGGTTCGATAGTTGGCCATGTCACGTGTCTCAAAGGTAATTTTTGCAATTATTTTTTTGTGTTTTTTTTTGGTAAAAATTTTGCATAAAACATGATTGCTATATTGTACAAATACTCATTCCTTTTTGATCAAACAAATTCAAACTTATTTTTTTTAAAAAAAATAATAAATAATGATAGTGATAAACAATAAATAAATAAATGCAACAAACAAACAAATTTATAAAATATTATAATACAACCCATTTAATCATTAAATCAATTATTGCAAATTTACAACACAATCACATTCATTCATTACATATATATACATATATATTCAATATATTTTATTATTATTCTTATAATTAAAAAAATAATTAAAATCTATCTTCACCCCTAAACACCAACACAAAAATAATGATTTGATATCTATATTATAAAATGCATCATACAAAACATAACATTACATATAAAACTCCCCAAATTTCTTTTTTTTTATTCTTAAAATATAATCAAATATCAATTGCATTTCCCAACTTCATTTAACATTCTCCAATAATTCTTTCATTATTCATTCTCTCAAAATATACAATAAATATATAATAAAATCAAATATAAAACATATACAGAACACCACCCAAACGTTTCCCATATTTATGCTCCTAAGTCCAAGGTTGATGTTCAGCTCTTTGTCTTATTTTAATTTTCGCAATTGACATTGTTTGAAACAGATATTTCATTTTCATATTTTTGTCATAATTTCATTTTCACCTATATCATTAAGGAGATTTCAGTAATTTGATCTTACCTTAACTAGATAAATTTGGCCTAAACATCGCATGTCCGGGATGAGGAGATAGTCTTTTGTTCAACTCTTTGTCCTGTCCCCACCCACACCCCCTAAGGCACTATTAGGTGTTTTTCACTTTTTTCTTTCCGAAGTATTATGCTTGCTTCCCCTCAAATGCATGTTAATAAAATAAAGTAACATAAAAAAATCTCGGTTAACTCTTCCTTAAGCTGCCTATTCTCTCTCTATTTTTTTCTTTCCGAGAAAGTTGCTTGTAATGAACTCATGCTCTTGTGTGTGGATAGTGCTATAAACTTGTTCCTTTTTCATGTGAAATGGATTTTGGAGTGGTGCGCCACAAGCAAACCTCTCCTAGTGCAGTTTGTCTGGGTTCAACAGAGCCCAGAGATGAAAATGGCCGTGGATCTGTGAATCTCAAACACCAAAGATCTGAGCTTGCTGAGGATAGCTGGAGGTTACCCAAAATGCCGAGGCCTGGTGAAGTAGATTTCTCTTCCAAGAATGCTAGTGAAAGTTTTACTGCTTTCGGTAGATCCGGTCTGTGGCCATCGGCAGTAGATGATGGGCAGAAGATGCTTTCGTTTTCCTCTTCCGAGCCTCATTTCAGTGGTGGGATGGGTGGCAGTGGTTCCAGCAGGAGTATAGCATTTTCTATTTGCCAGGACGAGCACCATAGCAGAACTGGAGGTAGACGTGATGATGAAAAATACTTGCTTTATCTTTGAAGTTGATTTTTTGTTGTTTTTACTTTTCCATATTTGTTTCCCTTCTCGTTTTCCGTTTGTTTTTTTGGGTGAAAATCTGAATTTTTAGTGCAATTTGTTAATGGGTTATTCTATATATGGCGATTTAGTTTACGCATCCACCCGGCCAAAATTAATAGTACGTACCTCTGAAGTGTTTCTGCTTTTTACTATTTTTTGAGATTTGGATGTGGAATGTGATGATGATAGTTCTCTGCATAAGGTTAAAGATGGGAACTATTTGTTGGCGATTCTGTGGATGGCGTTATGTCCTTGTACTGGATGCTAGCTGGAGGGGTCTTTTAGTGCCCAACTCATTAAAATTTTATTGGGTCTTGTCAAGAAAAAGAATAGGGTTTCATTTGTTGTTCGCACGTACTGTGAGCGAATAGAATAAACAAAAAATTTGGTATTTACCAAAAGTTTGAGTTAAGGTGGACATCATGCGAGCGCTAGCAGAATAACTAGCAGTGGAAGATTTGTATCTCTCACTTTTTGCTTTCCATGAGTCTAGGTCCATTATGTTCCAATCTGTATTGAGTCATATCTGATTTACCACTTATCTTTTATATTTTGTTTGTGTGTTTGTGTGTGCGCATATATATACTTTTGATCTCTGCTCTTCAGATATTAATGGAGTTCCCTTTTAAAGAGAAAAATCCAACTTCTGCCTTTCCTTGCTTTGGCTATTGCTTCAGGCGGCAGGCTAAGTGGAGGTATGCGTGGGCCTTTTACCAGACTGAAAGGGCCATTTACACCCTCCCAGTGGATGGAACTGGAACATCAGGCTTTGATCTATAAACATATTGTGGCAAATGTCCCTGTTCCTTCCAACTTGCTTGTGCCTCTCAAGAGATCTCTCTACTCATATGGATCGCCTGGATCTTATGCCTCTAATTTTTGTAAGCTCGTTCATTGACCTTATTATGACCCTACTGCCTATAACCCTCTGCAAACTTTAATTTTAATTTAATTATGATAATCCTGCTTTATTGTCGTGCATAGTCATTTTCTTTTGTTATATGGATTTCCAGCATGTTCTTTGATATCCTTACTGTACTATATCCCCCATTCATTAGATAAATTATTGTTATTATGGTTGTTATTTTGATTTGTCCTTGTTTTCTCCAAAAAAAAATTGTTCACAGCTATATGGCATGTATAAAATGAAGTTTATCGTCATTTACAGGCCATATAACAATTCTTTTCTTATTCAATTCCTGGAATGGGTCGCATCGTTTACCGTATGCTTGTGCACTGTTTTTTAACTCATCCACATTTTTTTTACATGCAGTGGAGTGGGGTCCTTTCCATCTAGGTTTCCCTGGCAGCAATGACCCGGAACCAGGTAGGTGTAGGAGGACAGACGGAAAGAAATGGCGATGCTCAAGAGATGCTGTTCCTGATCAGAAATACTGTGAAAGGCACATCAATAGGGGCCGCCACCGTTCAAGAAAGCCTGTGGAAGGCCACACCGGCCATGCTGTCTCTGGATCCAGTACTTCAAAGGTGGCACCAATTGCTTCTTCCTCATCAGCATCAGTTATGTCCAGCAGCAGCGCATCCAACAGCCTTAGTGTGATGCAGCATCAATTTAGTTCCTTGCAGCCTAATAATGCCAGTGCTTCTACCGACCATTTTGTTGGCAGGTGGATGATCTAATCATATCTCATTTTCCCCTAGTTATTTCTTTGTGCATATCCAGAATCTGGTCTTTAAGGAAGATTTAAGGAATATGCATTTAATGTGGTTCTTCTCTTCATTTTCAAGTAGACCCTCTTTCTACGTACTTTGATTTGGAAGAGGCAACTACTTCCAGCAATTAAAGTTGAAACTATTTGTTGGCAAATTCACCTTCATCCTTTATGTCCAATCCTATTAATGTTGGCTCTTAGCATCTATTAGTTGCAAAAAGCTGTGGAAATTTAGGTGCACATGTAAACTGACACATTTAGTCATACTACTATTCTTTCTTGTTCTGTAATTTTCTAATGCAACAAAAGATTGTACGGCAGATCGCAAGGATTTCAAGGCCTCTCCTTGATACCTCCTACGGCTAGTCTGAAATCTAAAGATGGCCCATTCTCCATTCAGAAGCAACATATGCCATTTGAAGAATCATCTCACTCGGAGTTTGGAATTGTCTCGTCAGATTCCCTTCTGAATCCTTCAGAAAAAATCTCCTACATGAACAGTAGTAACTCTGATTCTTTCTTGCAATTTGATGCCAAAGAAGCAAACAACCAGCATCCAGTTCACCATTTTATTGATGATTGGCCAAAGGATCAGTCAGATCGTGCCTCAGCCTCCTGGCCAGAAGAACTGAAATCAGACTGGACCCAGCTTTCAATGGCCATCCCTATGGCTCCAGATTTTTCATCATCCTCTAGTTCTCCTGCACAAGAGAAATCTGCTACTTTCTCAACTCTAAGACTATCTCATGAGCTTGACCCAATTCGGATGAGCCTGGGTGTGAATCATGATCTTGGTGAATCAATTCAGAAGCAATCATCAACATGGTTACCAGTTACTTGGGGGAATTCAATGGGTGGTCCGCTAGGAGAGGTCTTGATCAGCACAACTACCGGTGCAGGAGTTGGTGAGAGCTGCTCTTCGGTGAAAGCCTGGAACATTAGCCCTCAGCTGGGATCATCTCCCACTGGTGTTTTGCAGAAATCCACCTTTGTTTCACATTCTAACAGCAGTTCTGGAAGCAGTCCTCCCAGCGCTGACAACAAGAAGGCACCTGAAAATGCTGCTCTTTGCAATGATTTACTTGGTTCCGCCATTGTGAGTTCCGCGGCTATTCCATCTCTGTAGGCTGAATGATCGCAAGGGACTAGACAAAAGTGAAAGCCGAAAATGTTTGGGGTGAAACAGCGACGATGAGCTCATGAAAGAATAGCCAATGGTAATTAAAGACGATATCTGGGTGTTTAAGTGTGATAATCAGATTCTGTATTTTATTTTGTCTTTCTTTTGTGTCACGTCAAAGTCTTGGACGTAATACTGCTTTGTGAGTCGTGAGATGTGACTTGTTTTAATTTACGTTTCTGGTGCCCGGTAACCCCTTTTGACTGCCACCTTACCTGGACGATATAGGCATCGGTTCAGACTTTTAAGTATGAGTTTCTTGCCGCAGTAGTTTTGCTGCTTTATATCGGAAATTGCACTGGTATGTAGGGATGCTACCCATTTTATTCATTAAATTGAACTTGCCGACGCACCATGCATTCTGAAGCTTTTAACATGGAAAACATGTGATTCTTGAATTATTGAAGCAAAGCTAAGCCATTCCCCATTTCCGTGCATGCGTTGATATTATGTGGCGGCAACATTAGTTTTTACTTTGAGTTCAATTTAACGCAATTAATTTTGGGGTGTATTTTGTGGAGATGTTGGGTTGTGAGTTCAAAAAAATGGGTTCGCACGTGTCAAAATTAAGTTCAATGAAAACAAACCCTAAATTTAGAAAAATAAAAAAGTTAAAAAAATTGATCTTATGTAAATTTTTTATTGCTTTAAATTTTCATACATTCAAGTGAATTCAAAATATGTTCAATTAAAAATAAATTTTAATAATTTTTAGAAAATTAGTCCAACAGTTTGGTTTTAGTACCATCAAATGTTATTTCCTTTCGTCACATTGTAAATTATATTACGTAAAATGATTAAAATATACTTCTAAAAATGAAAAAAAATACATGTAAGCGTAAATATGATTAGAAATCCTTTCCAAATTTACTCTCTTCATATCTCTAGTTATGTTACTTTATACACGAAATGTTGTATAAAAAATTAATTAAATATTTTTTATTTTATATGTACCGAAAATAAATGCATATATTGAATCTAGATGACATATGGACATTTAAAATGAAATAAACACCATGAATGGGACAAAAAAAACTTACGCACAGGTAAAATAATTAAAATTATAATACTCCTGAAAACTAAAGAAATATATGAACATGAAACATTGCAAAAAATATCCCTTAAATAATCAAAATGACAAGTTGGCATGAAAAGTTAGTACAATATTTGTAAATGTTCAAAATAACATGGGAACATTCTGGTAGTTCCTCTTTATTCTTCAAAAATTTATGTCAAATAACAACTGTCCATATTGTATTGTACTCGGCCCTCTCTTCGTCATTCCCATAAAAGTGACACTCATTTGAGACTACAAATTCTAATGAAATTCAAATAATGTTGGAATTTGATCTTTTGAATAGACTTTGTCGACATATTCACTGAATTATCTTGTGTCCCAATCTTCATCATTTGAATAGACTTTGTCAACATATTCGCTGCATTATCTTGTGTCCCAATCTTCTCAATTGAAACAAGATCTTGAGACATAACATCTGATGAAGTGATTTCTATTACCAATATGCTTTGTCTCTCATAATACATATGATTCTTTGATAAATATGGTGCTTTAGTTGTCACAGAATACTATAGTCATCTTAAACTCCGTACACTATATTAACAACCAATTGCTTTAGCTAAATGCCTCTCTTGACACCTTTAGATAGAGCCATGTACTCTGCTTCAATAATAGAAAATACAATTGAAGCCTGTAGTGTTGCCTTCTAACTAACTGCACAATTAAATAAACAAAATACATGCCATTCATCTCCTCCTATCAAATCTCCAACGTGGTTTGCATTTGCATAACCAACTAGCCTAGCAGTGAGTCAAGTTGGCTATATTTGAAGTATTTGTATGTAAAAACTTCTAAATACATCATAATCCATGTCACAACCTACTAGTGTATCTTTCTTAGCTTGTGCATGTATTTGCTAACCACACTGATTGTTTGAGAAATGTTTGGCCTAGTGCAAACCATAGCATATATTGAGCTTCAACTTTAGTAGCACAGGGCACCCATGACATGTGTTCCATCTACTTTCCATTACTAGGAGACAACTTTGTTGAGGCTTGAAATGAGCTGAGGTGTATTGATTGGCTAGGATATATTTACCCCAGATTACTCAAGTGCATTCTTAATTTACTTTTGTTGAGATAAAGTGCAATAACCCAGCGTGTTTATCTCTAATGGTCACCATACACTACATCCTCCTAGTTGCATCGAAATCCTTCACTAAAACTCCCCAGTCCATTAAGCTTTCAACAAGTTGATTTCAGACATGTTATGAAGGCTATCTATATATTACCAACAAACAACAAGTACAGAAAATTCCATCAACACATTCCTTATACACAATGATAACTTGTACCTTATCTACTTTTTATAATAAACACATTACATCTTTTATACCACTATCTAGAGGACTACTTCCAACAATAAACTGATTTTTCCAAACGGAATATGTTTAACCTTTCTTGCCTAGAATAATGGATCCTTCTAGTTGTGCATATAAATCTATGCTCTATTGTACTACAACAATGCAGTCTTAATATATGCTTCAGCTCTATATCAAAGAAAGCCACCATGGAAAGCAACATACATAAATGTGCCTCACCACTGGAGAGAATATTGCATCAAACTCAATTCTATCTCTCAGTGTAAAATCTTCGCCACTAGTCATGCCTTATAGCAAGCATCCTTATCCACTGGGATTCCCTCTTTATTCTTAAAAATCAACTTACACTGAACTATTTTATGACCTTTAGGTTCCTGAACTAGTTCCCATATCTCATTCCTATGTACAGACTCAACTATTTCTTTCACAATGACTAACCACTTCTCTAAGTTTAGATTGGTAGTGACCGTCTGGTATGTGATAATATCATCTTCTGGTAAAATCTTCAGGCATATTTAATGTATAATCAACCAACTCTAAAGATTTGATTTTTTTGCCCTCTTTATCTCAGACAAGACGATAAGCTAGTAGTGACATCATTTTCCTACTATTGTTTTAATAGTACCAAGTGACAGTAAAAAGCCTTTTTAAAGGCTTGTTGTGGAGTATCAATCTCTAACTCCACCTGTTCTTAATGCTTTTATGACTGCTCCCACTTTACTGTTCCTTTATCATCATGATAGACTCATTAAAGTTACATGTTAACTAATAATATGGAGCATTTTTCATTAATAAACTATAATTGACAACCTTTAACTTTATTTACGTATCTTAAAAATATGCATTTCCTAGCTTCCCATAAGTGTAACACTCAAATACCCTCAAATTCAAGAAATCAATAGGAGAATACAACCACTTATCTAGAGGAATCATATAGTTAGTAGCAGTTGACGATGATCTATTCACCAATTAGCAAGCTATGTTGACAACTTCAACTTCAAAACCTTTGAATCTAGCACTAAATAGCATGTGCCCAACTCTCTCCAAAAGACTTCTTTTTATTTATATGCAAATCCATTCTATTGCGATGTATGTATAGTTGTAAGGTGCATTACAATTTCTTCATTATAAAGCACATGGAGTTCCTTATCATGGAATTCTAACCTATTGTAAGTCCTTAAGTGCTTGGTCAATTTGTCAGTTTACTTTTCATTCATAATTTTCATTATTTTAATATGACAAACATTTCATTTTTGTGCTTTAATGAATACACTTAAAACTATTTGTGAAGAAGTTATTATTAAATGGTAGCATGTATCTATCACCATCCTTTGAGGGAACATTTGAGAAGCTTTCTAAAGGTTTAAGTGAATGTAGTCCAAAGTGCCTGTGTACTTGTGGATTGCCTTGCCAAGTTTCATCCTATGCTGCTTTCTGAGAACATACTACTCAGAGAAGCCCTATTGTCTAGACTTTTTACTACAAAGTAAACTCTGTTTACTCAACTTTGACATCCTTTTTCTCACTCGTAGGCCTTGAATGGCTATGCTGCAACCTAGTAATATCTCTATTTGTATTAGATGATGAAGCTGCTGCAATACTTATAACAATAATGCCCAATAGAATAGTGAGGTCATTCTTTCTCTCACCTTTTATCATAACTAGTTCATATTCTAAACCCAAATGACTCTATCTTGAGCCTTACACTCACAACCATTCTCATCTATCATGTCCAAGGAAATTAAATTCTTTTTCAAATTAGAAATATGCTAAACATTTGATAAGGTTCTCATTGTGCATTTAGGATACTAACAGTCCAATCCCAACAACTCTGAGGTTGCATAATTTTCCATCAGGTCTTTACCACCATCTATTTATTTATAAGGGTTAACCAATCCTTCGTATGACACATGCGATACAAGCTCCTAGAATCTAGAATTCACTTAGAATTTGAGTGGCCATCAATAGTATTGGGAACAATACCATCAAATTCATCCTAGATAACCTTACGTAAGCTTTATCTTGATTCATCAGAACCATTTCTTTCCATATGTCATAGACAATTTTGTTTTTAGTGGCCTTTACCACAACAACTAGAAACATTAGTCCTTATTTTGGCCTTCATAGGGATCGATACTACCTCTATTTCCATTTTACATATCCTTTTGTCTTTCCCTTGCCACCAAACTCTCTCTAGTCTCACCTTTGTTATTGTTAATGATTATTTTTCTCAGTACATTTGAATTAAATGAGGGTTTATCACCCTTTATTAAAATCATATCCCTTGAAGATAGCAATGCAGTAACCAAGTTCTCATAGAATTTAGGCAAAGAATACAATAGATTCAGGGATTAATATTAATTTTTACATCAATATTATCTAAATTTAAGATTATTCTATTCAAATAATCTATATACTGTTCACTAGGTGTATCTTCTTTCATTATGAATGTAAAGAAATATTGCTTAGGTAAAACTAATTTATGAGGGATTTTGTCATGTATAATCTATCAATCTTTAACCACAAACTCACTTATATGTTCTCCCAAGCAACCTCTTTTAGAACATTTTCTTTAGTGAAAGAACCATCAATTCCCAAGTCTTCTGAAGAAATTCAATGTACTTTTCCTCGAACAGTGTATCCAATAGAAATTCTCTACCCTTTAGCGCTTTCCACAAATTTTATTTACTCAAAACATATGCATTTTTAGTCTCTATTTAGTCTCTATATGAAGGTAGCGGTGAAGTAAGGATCCAAAAGAGTAGGAAATTAGAACATAAAATGTAACTTACAACACCTTACTCAAGGATCTAGATTATGCCTTAATTAAAGATTTAAGGGGAGAAAGAAATACCTTTATTGATTTCTGAAAATCAACTTTGTAGTTCCTTCAATGGAGAGTTGACTAGTGAAAATCTTCAATGTTGATTGTTGATCTTCTTCTTCTCACTCCAATAGCTTTAAATCCCAGAAGTTTTGGCCTTAAAAACTCCTCTAAAAGCTAAAAAAATGGCAGCAAAAATCATGCAAAGGAGCACCAAACTAGTGGTGTAATTATCATTCTTTTGGCAAGAATTAGAATGAGGAAGATGAAGGAAAAAAAAGTGGAGATGGTGTGAGGGAGTTAGAGGAAAGGGAGGGAAGTTGGAGAGAATCTAGGAGGGATAGTTTTTCTCAACACATGAGATAAAATTTGGGAGTGAAAAATGTGTAAGGTGGTGGGCCATGGTGTGAGGATTGGTGTATTTATAGTGTGAGATGAATGGTCCTAGAAGCATCCACCACACTATCCTCTCACCTTGCCAACTAGCATGCTTAGTTGGATTTTAATTTTCACTTTTTAAAATCCTACTTTAATTGAAAAATTAAAATGCCACATTAATTCAAATGGATTCTTCCACGTTAATTTTCCTCCAAAATTAGATAATCTCTTTATTTAAATTAAATCCTTAATTTAATTAAATCAACTTAACTCTTTAAGTTAAGTTGACAAATTAAATTTTCACACGGCCCTAATTAGATTAAGTTTAATTTAGCTCCTTTGATTAATTTAATGCTAAAATTAATCAAGCTATTATGATCAATTCTTAATTAGTCAACTTGTTCTCTTCCAAACTTGACCAAATTAAATTATCTAACCCCTTAGATAATTTTTCCAATTTTCAATTATAGTCCTATGGGCTTTTGTGTGTGACTCGGAGGTTTACCAATTAATTAGACATGGGTTCACAACTCTTTGTAATTTAATGAATATCAAATATTTCAATTAGTCTAAACTCTTTTAAACTAATCACTCCTTTAATTAATCTCTATTAATGGAAAAGTGACCAATTCCATATTCAATGCCTAGCACAGGCCTATGGTGTCCAACCAATTGGATAAATTAATTTTGGGTAAACCATTATCAATTACGACGATTGTGCAAATATGGTCCTTCCATTTCCTTTCTCTCAAAAGAGGCATAGTATAGCACCCCCTTTTGAGATAACATCTAAGCTGAGGTACTAAAATGTTCAATCCTTAAGCATGCACCATTACAATCAAAAGGCCCGTAAAAATTTTCACAAATATTCAACAATAATATCAACAGCATCATAATCTTGCAGCATGTTTTAATCTAAAATGCAGAAGCTATATCAGAGTGCTAAACACCATAATAAAGAGTTTAACAACATTCAAACCAAAAAGTCATTTCTAGTACTATAATTCGTACATATAAACCACGAGTATATTAGTCATCATGACACATCACAATATCTCTAAACAAAATAACCCAAAATGCAGTCACATATACATATACATACAGGCTCCAATTCAACCATCATCTACCAAGTTTGTCAGTCCTCAGATCCCATTTTTTGATATCTGTTTGAATAGAGATGAGTAATACACGAGGGTAAGTTATAAATACTCAATGAGGATATTATAAAGCAATATGTGATCAGTTGAACATCAAGGATTCACGGATATCAATCAATAACAATGTAGCATTAGAAAAACAAATTAATACCAAAGAAAGCAATAAAGGCAATAGAATTACTAGCAAATACTAGGTCAAAAATTGAGATTGTTGGCTCAATGACTTGTTCATCTCAATTGATCCTACTTGGGAGGTATAGGAACATCTCAATCGATCACAGTTAGGAGGCATAATGTGGATCGTTGGCTTGAAACATTAGCCTGATCTAGGTAGAATGCTACCCCAGCCTTGTTGCTCTAAGAGTAGAATACAAGTATAAGGAAAGCAAACCCAACAATATATGCAAGTTGATAAATCAATTATCATGCATATTATAACATCTTTATACCTCCATAATAGTACAATAATAATTAAGTTCAGCACAATAATAATCAGTTTGTTAGCTCAAGCATGACAACTTAGCAATAACAGTAGCTCAAGCATAATAGCTTGGCATTAACAGTAGCTCAAGCATAACAGCTTGGCACGGCACTTGGCCAATAGTTCTCCTGTACACATACTTTTCAGTTCGATCAATCAATCAGTCAATATGCCAACATGGTAGAACAATAGGTTTCACAGAATGATTTTAATTAAGTCAGTACTTAACGATAACAATTAAATCAATCAAGAAAGCTGACACAACTAACAATAATATACAATATAGTCTGATCGATACAATAACGTATGAGACATAAAGTTGTTCATGGTACTAAAATAAAATAAACCATGAATTCAAAATGATTTTAGTACATGATTTGACAATAGTATAATTGATAAGTTCAATGATTAGTGGTGTTCAATGAACAATAATTAAGCTAAGAAAACCTCATAGGGTTTGAATAGCAACAATAAATGATAATCAGATCAAATACCAAGTAATAGAATCTCACAAGGTTCAGATAGCAACAATAAACGATAATCAGATTAGAAATTAGGTAATAAAACCTTCTAGGGTTCAGCTAGCAATAATAAATGATAATAGAAGTCAAGACAATGAAACCTCATAAGGTTCAGAAAGCAACAATAAACAATAATCAAATCAAATGTCCAATAATAGAACCTTATAGGATTCAGAATGTAATAGTGAATGATAATTAGATCGAGAATCAAACAATAAAACCTCATAGGGTTTGGTAATCAATTGATAGTAGTATCAATAGTAATGACATGTATCAGATCAACTAAACCACATAGGGTTCAATCATAATAATATTGCTTTACTCAAGAAATTACTAGGTTGGTGGATCCTCACCTTAATTACGTCAGTGACACAGTTAAACTCTATTGATCCTCAGGGTTAAATCCTCTATCCTCAATTCAAAAGAATAGCCTTATATTAAAATCCATGTTCAACCCTAACGATCATCAATACTTAGAATCATGCCCTTAACAACCTAATTCTGAGCAATTATCCTATTGACACTAGATATTGATCATAACAATTCAGTTACTAATAAAATCCAAACTTTAGTCAATTAAATCATGGTTACAAAAAATTAGGGTTTTCTATACTTAATATACTATATAACCTATAGTTTACATGAAATAATACCATTTGAAATCACTAAGCTTGTTTAATCGATCAAAATTGTTCTATTTTTATGTTGGTGTGTTTTGATTGATTATTTCTATCATAATACTTGAGAATACAAGATTGGATGATGATCAAAATGTGTATATACACACATGCAATCACATATATATCATTGTTATATACCGATATCTCACAAACAAGTTAGAATTTCAATAATTAATTTACGTGCAGGTGTTTCTAGGGATGAGATAAAAATTCTATCTTTAGGCTGCTGCTGCCATTTATCCTCCATCGAAAAGTTCAATACCACCGCCGTTAGATGCCTCTCATTGAGAGCTTTCCAATGGTACCCTTGGTTTCCTATTTCTCTGTCAGAAAGTGGTTCAACCATTAACTTAAAGTTCCAAAACTGCCTTAGCTTTGCCACTGGTTTACACCCCTACTGCTGTAGTTTACTACCATGCAAAGCTTCCATGCAGTTATCCTCATCAAGTACTACTCGAAGCACCTTTTAGATTTGTCGTTGGATACTGAAAACAGTAAACCCAGTAGCCAGTGTGAGTTTTTTTCTCTTAGTCTCCTTCACCACGTGTGTCTGGTGGCTGTTAGCCATGCCTGATGGTGTTTTTGAAGAGCTGGAGTGAAGGTGGTCTTGACTGTGGTGTTGGTTGGAAGAAAAAGGACCGCCACCAATGGAGTGTGTGGGTGGTGGTGGTCACGGTAGTGGGGAGAAATGGAGAAGGATAAGGTTGAAGAAAAGGGAGAAAAAATGAAGAACAAAACGCTGCTGCCTGTTGTTTTATTAAATCTATTTTTTCCATTTTGCAATTTGATCCTTGCAAAATCTAAGTTATGCAATTGAGTTCAAATATTTTTAGTGAAATTCAATTTTTGCCATCCATTTCATGAGACCTCATGATAGGTCCCTCAATTTGATAAAATTAGATATTAATCACTCATAATTAAATACATAGTGCAATTACACTTTAACCCACAAAACATTTGAAATTTCAAAAATATTAAATAAATCCTCCAAAAATAATGTTTAAATAAAATATTAATATATCGCAAATTATAGGGGTGTTACATGTTGGGCAAGATATTTGTTGGTTCTCTAATTGCCTCGATAACTATAAATCTATTCTTGATATTCAATTCCTACTTAGATTCTCAAATTTGGAAAACTCCTTTTTCAAATTGTCATACTACCTTGCGAAAGGATTTCTTGGAATTGACCATTATAGAATTGTTCATCACAAATGTGCAAAACGGATCTTATCTTAGAACTCACCAACCTCCATACTTAGGTAGCTTGTGCCCAACCTAAGCCTCGATTGACCCACTACGTGGTCAGAGTAAAATCAAAGCACAAAAACATAAACACAAGGTTATTATGGAATTCCAATTTAAAAGACTAACTATATGTACTATTGTAAGTTAGAGAATTTCCTACTACTAATGTGCCACTCTAGCTACCTCATGGATTCTGCAGGCAAGTCTTCAGTGAACTTGTTCTCTAACACGTGCCCACTAACATGCGTCCATGTTTAACATAAATTGTCCATAAAATGGGGCAATATCTAACTCGGAGTATGCATCATTAGTGCAAGTCTATCAGAATCTTAGATGCCCCATTTTTTAAGATAGTAGGACTTGAAATATTTAAAATTATGACCATAGAGACTTGTTTCATGATCACTATCATATAGGTGACCAAGTCATCAGTCTAGAATGATTTAAAAGCTTCAACTAAATGCATATGAGGAAAATCATAAATGCATAAGATGAAGATGACCATTTTATTGGATATCATTCAATCAAAACTGTTGCATGGTGTAGTTCTATATGCCAATTTGATTGGCTTGGGGCCACTATTCCAACAATCTTCCACTTACCTTAAAGCTAATTCCTTATAGCCTTTTAGCCTATCTTCTGATGCCTTTCAAAGACTTTTTGTGTTAGGAGTTTAATTAGTGAATTTATTATATTCTTTTCCAAAGAAACTCTGTGTACTTGTATGTTGCCTCTATCAATGATCTCTTGAATCAAATGATAACACCTTAAAATGTGCTTGGATTGCTAACGAGATCTTCATTCCTTTGCTTGCATAATAGCTCCATTATTGTCGCAATAATTAACTACTAGATCTGTGATGCTAGATACTACATCCAACTCTTGAATAAAGTTTTTCATCCAAACACCATCCTTTGGGGTGTCTGAAACCATAATGTATTGTACTCTAGTAGTAGAGTTGACCGTGATATCTTATTTAGAACTCTTCCAATTCACCATGCTACCATTGAGATAAAATATAAATCTAGAAATGGATATGAGTCATTTTCATTGGATTGAAAGCTAGAATCTAAAAACTCTTCAAGTTTTAATTTTCCATTATTGTACACTAGAAACAAATTCTTAGTTTTTTTCAAGTACTTTAGGATTATTTGTACGGCTTTCCAATAACTTTGATTGGGAATGAATTGGTAACAACACATAACACTTAGTGCATGAGCTATATCCAGTCTCATACATTGCATAGCATACATGATGCTTTTAATGGCGGATGCTTTTCTCTCATTCTCGATTTTAGGGCCATAAACTTAGAGATATAAATCTCATGTCCCTTTGAAAGGTATCCTCTCTTGGATTCCTCCATACTAAACTTCTTTAGTATCTTGTCAATTTATGTTGATTGGGAGAGCCCAACATCCTCTTTGATCTATCGTTATAGATCCGCATTCCCAACACGAAAGATGCTTCTCCCAAATCCTTTACAAAGAATTGTGAAGATAATCATATTTTAGTACACTCTAACACCTTTTTTCATTTTCAATGAGAAAGATGTCATCGATATAAGCACAATAAACTGTATTGAACTCTCACTAATTGTTTAGTATATACAAAGTTCATACACATTTTTAATGAAGCTAAATACTTTGACTGTCTCATCAAAAATGTATATTCCACCTTTAGGGTTCGCAAATATTTTGCTCACTCCATTTAGATATAAAGCCTTCTGGTTGGTGGTCTATATGGATTTTCTTATTAATGTTTCCATTGAGAAAGGGGATCTTTACATCCATTCGCCAAAATTTATAGTAATGGTAAGTGACTATGGTAAGCATAATCCTTATATTCTTAAGCATAGTGACTAGTGAAAAGGCTTCCTCAAAGTTTATACTAGGACTTTGAGAGTAACCTTTAGCACTAGTCCAGCTTTAAAGATAGTTGTCTCTTCATCGATTCCAAGCTTGTGCTTATAGATTAACTTGTACTAATGGGTATTATAGATTTCGATGGATCTACCAAAGTCCATACGTTAATTGAATACATGGAGTCAATTTCAAATTTCATAGTCTTAAGCTAATAACCTAAATTCATGTCTGATATGGCTTCCTCATAGGTCCTTGGATCGCTATCCATTTGACTCGTCTCGTGAAGAAATCCTAATTTTTTGGATTGCTTCTTCATCTAGTTCGATCTTCTAGTAAGTGTGTACTTAGCTTGGCATGCTCTTTTATTTCTATTACTTGTAGGATTATATGATCATCTCGAACTTCATCAATCTCAATGATAATGCCTTTTCTATCTAATAAAAACTCATTTCCTAAAAAGGTAGCATTCCTCAAAACAAACACTTTTTGCTTTGAAGGATCATAGAAGTAATAACCCAAGGAATCTTTTTGGGTATCCTATAAATTTGTACAATGTAGATTTTGCATGTAACTGATATCCTACTATTCTCTTAACATATGTAGGAGACCCCCAAACTCTTACGGTGTCTCATATGGTGTACTTTGGCATAAGAGGGTACTTTGCCATACCGCATCGCATATGGTGTCTTTGGCATTGACTGTGAGGGTATTACATTTAATAGTTTTGTTGCCATGTGTAGGGCATACCCTTAAAAGGAGATAGGGACATAGGTGAAGCTTGTTATAGATCGTACTATGTCTTTCAATGTACAATTTTTTTCTCGACTACTTCATTATGTTGGAGTGTGCCTGATGGAGGCCATTGTGAGAGAATTCTATTCTTTTTTATGTAATCTAATAATTTGGTACTTAAGCATTTACTTTCTTGATCCAATCGAAGAGCTTTGATATTGAGTCCTAATTGCTTTTCTACTTCATTCCTATATTCATGGATAACAAGTGCAATCATAGCATTCCCTAAGTCTTACTTTACTACGCCTTCAGCTATGGCAGTAACCCTTACTCCAATGCTAATGTGAAAGATTACTTTCCTATCACTTAGACTCCTCCTTTCATCCCTTGCGACGAATTGCAAACACAAGAATCACATGCTATATCAAATACTTATGAGGAAGAATTGGTAGTTAAGTGTACTTTAATAAAGAACATACCCTTCCTAAGGGTTGCAAGATACTCCTTGTAATTCACTTTCAATGGCCTACTCGCCACGATAAAAATAAGTGGCATCTTTTTTATCCTCTTTTTTTTCTTAACCTCACTAGACACCTTCAATGGTTGCTTTTCCTTCAAAGAAGAACGTTTCTTCATCTTACCTTATTTCTTTTTACCTTTGGAGCCTATAGATTGGGAAGGCGAGAAAATCATTAGAGGCTTATTTTTCTTCATTGTTGCCTACACAGTTACCAATATGTTGACCAATTCATTGATAGTGACCTCTTGTTTAGGTATGTTAAAGTTCATCACAAATTGGTCAACTAAACTTGGCAATGATTGTAGGATCAAATCCATATAGAGGTCGTTGTCCATGACCATTTCCTAAGTGGCAAACTTTTCAATAAGCCTTATCATTTTGAGGCCATGATCATGGACACTTGACCACTCAATCATTCATGTCCTAAAAGGTTCCTTCGATAACATATATTATTTGTGCCTAGTTTGCACACCATACAACTCTTGTAGGTGCAAGTAAATTTCTGAGGCACTTTTCACATTTTCATGGGACTTTTGGAGCTCATTAGACACGGATGCCATCATGAGACAATAGGTTTGGAGGTCATCCTCTACCTATTTAGCGAATATTTTATGTGCCTTTTGATAGGCATCTTCGTTAAGCGTATCTGATGGACTTTAAGTTAAGACATATGTTATTTTCTTAGAGGCAAGAACAATCTTGAGGTTTCTAAGCCAATTGCGATAGTTCAACCTTGTTAGTTTATTGATTTTCAAAATGATGCTTAGTGGATTTTTAGCCATTCTTGAGATTTCACTAATCTACATGAGTTAAGAAGAGAATATAAGTATTTGATTGAATTTTGATATTGAAAACATGATTATGACCTTTCAAGTATGCTTTGCTCCTACTATATTATCAAATTTCTTACCTTCAAAAGAAATTTGGGAAATCATATCTCCTTGTGAAAATTAAGGCTCAAAGGCATCACTCATGGATCCATAACTCGTGTGACACCTATTTGTGGCTCTAATGTAAGTAACTTCTACTAATTGTATCTTTATGCAACCCTTAATATGTTTTGCCTCGCTTTTCATAGAGACCCACGACTTGTGCGACATTTATATTACAAAGTGCTAAGTTGGACCTACTAATCTTTATCAATTGTAAATTCAACTATGAGTATTCGATGACTTGTGAGACAATATCATAGCAAATTCACATTAAAATGCATCTCATAAGGTAGTGATCATATCTTTCCACAAAAATGTGTTCCACGAATCGTGAGACTACATAATTGTGGTAACACCTCATGTCACACACCTATTTGTAAAAGACATGGATTATTAAATCCCATTTAATTTTGTCCATTTTGATTTAATATTAATTGAACCTAGACTTCTCTAAGTGAGGGATTTGTTTGCTTAGAAGATCTTATTATTTATCTTTGCTTATTTAGGTTCTCTATCCTTTGCATGTATCACCATACATCAGTAAGATAAAGAAAATATAAATAAGTAAATAAACCTAGCATACATCTAAACTTGAGATGAACACGAGCCTTAACCAAGTAGTGCATTTAGAGCTGTAAGTGCTCTATTAGTTGATTTAGGTGGGTTGATTAAATTAATAGATCCTATCTTTTACATGAATATATCCCATATATTCATAGGTTTTCAAGCCTTCTTAATCCTCTAGGCCTTCTTTGCCTCCTAGCAACAAATAAAAGAACAAGAAAATCCTTACCACCTAAGAGTTCTACTCTTATAACAATTACGAGATAAAAAATCAAGAGGCATGCAAGCCCTATTTAATATAACACATTCAATCAACACTGAATTTTAATTAAACCAATTTAAAAGCTCATGTTCCTCCACATACATCCGTAATCCATTCAACAATTAAATGAACAATAACTAGAATTGACATTCAATCCAATAATTGAAAGTTTATCACACAAACAATTAATTAGAGTCAAAATTTAGCATAACACTTATGCATTTTAATTTTGAATTAACTTGAAAAGCCTCTTAAAGTTAACTTTAAAAATATGCAAAACATGTTGAACATCATTTTGAGGAGTAACATAACACTATGCATCAAAATAAAATGAAATAATAAAGTTTAGCAAGCAAAAAGCACAAAAAGCATAAAAAGCAGCAAACATTGCACCCATTGGCAGCCTTGGGCAGGCTGCTGCGCCAGGTGGCCACCCAGGCTTGGTACAGGCATATGCATGGCACACTGCTGCATACGAGTGCTGGCACAATGGCTGGTAGCCCAGCCACTAAAGTCCCATGTAGCCATAGGATCTAATAATCAAGGCATTAAAAATGCAAATTAACTAGGCTACATATGATAACAAGGATCTCAACATGTCATTGATTCAGATTTGGTACGAGGATTACCTTGTTTTTCCTAAAAACAAAGGAAGCTAGAAGAAGCATTGCAAATCTTGGAAATTTCCTTCCAGTGGCGCAGCACAGTAGTGGCCAGGTTTCCCCAACCAAATGATTTTTGTTTGAGATGAAAATTTATCTGGAACTCCTCAACACCTTGATGGATCTACAGTCCAAAAATCAGCTGAATCAAAACTCAGAAATGTCCCCCAGAACTGCCTCCAAGTTGCTGCCAGAGACTGGATCTTCAAAGGCTAGCAATCCAATTGTCTTGCCTCTAGCGTTAAGATCCACACACCAATGCTATATCTAATTCTCCTCAATATTAGCTGGAGAAAAGAAGAGAATATGCAAAGATGAAGGCTAGAATTGAAGGCAGGAGAAGAAGAGAAGTGAAGCTTCAATACTTGAGGCAACACTTGGAATTGGAGGGAAAATTGAGAGAATCTAATTCTTTCACATGTAATGCATCACCCCGTCCCTCTTACACTCTATAGTTATATATAGAGGGAGGATGGTGTGATACAAAGGTGGCATCACACCTCCCTCAAGTGACCACCCACTTGCTTGCAAGTTGGCAAGCAAGTGGCATGTGAATTTTGTGTGAATTTGAATTTCATTTGAAATCTTCATTTCATCTCATGAAATGTCATCCAAATAAATTCTAATGCCACACCAAATGAACCTTTCATTTGAATTTTTTCCCCAAAAATAATTCTCTATTTTAATTAAATTATACTCCTTTAATTTAATTAATTAACTAATTGGATCCAAAAATTGCCAAAACTCTTTTAAGAAATTATCAACATGCTAAATCAAAATTTCAACATCATATCATGCCAAATCAACCTCTAGCAATTGAATCAAAACTCATGCCAACATAACTAAATCACTATCTAGTACATATTGACATATTTCAATTCAACATGAAGAGAGCCACATGCATCAACTCCAAAATCTTAAATTCATTAATAAAATTCAACAATTGGAGTTCGAGAATCAATTCATTACATGAACCAATCCAACAAATTCAAAGTTAGACATAAATTTGGCTTGATACCACTTGCAGGTAGAGGTGAAGCAAGGATCCAAAATAGCAGGAAACTTAAAATGTAACTTACAATACCTCACCCAAGGATCTAGATTATGTCTTAATTAAGGATTTAAGGTGAAGAAGAAGTGCCTTTGTTTATTTCTCAAAATCAACTTTGTAGATCTTCTAATAGAGAGTTCACTAGTGAAGATCTTCAACACCAATATGTTGATCTTCCTTTTCTCACACCAAAGGCTTCAAATTCCAAAAATGTTTGGCCCTAAAAACTCCTCCATATGCTGGAAAAATGTCAGCAAAAATCATGCAATGAAGCACCAAGTTGCAAATGTGATTGTCTTCAAGAAACTCCTCTTCAATCTTTGAAGAACTCTTCTTCAAGTGCTAGAATTTGTTCACCAACAAGAAGTACTCCAATTGCAGTACCTTCAAAGGTATCCACACACCTATTACACTCTAGATCTTTACTCTTTTGGCTATAATTAGATTGATGAAGAAGAAGGAAGAAAGTTGAGATGGTGTGAGGAAGTTGGGAAAAGGAGGGGTAAGTTGGAGAGAATCTAGGATGGAAAGTTTTTCTTAACAAATGAGATAAAATTTAGGAGCGAAAAATGTGTAGAGTGGCTGGCCATGATGTGAGGATTGGTGTATTTCTAGTGCGAGTTGGATGCTCCTAGAAACATCCATCACATTATCTTAACACCATGATAACTAGCATACAAACTTGCATGCTTAGTTGGATTTTAATTTTCACTTATTAAAATCCTATTTTACTTGAAAAAATTAAATGCCACATTAATTCAAATGGACTCTTCCATTTTAATTTTCCCTCCAAAATTAGATCCTCTCTTTAATTAAATTAACTCCTTAATTTAATTAAATCAACTTAACTTTTTAAGTTGACTTGATTAATTAAATTGCATATAGCCCCAATTAAATTAAGTCCTCCTTTGATTAATTTAATACTTAAATTAATCAAGTCATTGTGACCAACTCTTAATTATTCAACTTGGTCTCTTCCAAACTTGATCAATTAAATTATTTAACTCCTTGGACAATTTCTTTAGTTTTTAATTAGAATACTCTAGGCTACTGTGTGTGACCATTTAGGCTTACCAATTAATTAGACATGAGCTCACAACTCTTTGTGATTTCATGAATATTAAATATCCGATTAGTGGAAACTCTTTTCAATTAATCACTCCTTTAGTTAATCTATATTAATTGAAGAGTGCCCAATCTCTATAGTCGATGCCTAGCACAAGCTATGGATCCCAACCAATTTGATGAATTAATTTTGGGTGAACTATTTCCACTTATGATTCTTATGCAAATACAGTCCTTGCAATTTCTATCTTTCGAAAAAGGCTTAGGGTAAGATATTTGCAGGTTCCCTAATAGCCTCGATAGCTATGTGTCTATTCTTGATATTTGATTCCTAAATATGATCTAAACTTTGGAAAAATTCTTTTTCAAATTGTCATGCTACCTTTGGCAAGAATTTCTTGGAAACGATCATCATAGAATACACAAGAGATCAAACCGCTCTTCACAGACGAGTGAAATGGATTTCATATTGGAACTCACCAACCTCTATACTTAGGTAGCTTATGCCCAACCTAAGCCCCGGGCGATATATTGGAATAGTGCCCCACAACCAATTAGATTGGCATGTAAACTATTTCATTTATTAGACAATCTTGATTGAATGATATTCATATTTCAATGGCCATCTTCATCATATGCTTATTTCACTTCACTAGTATTTGCTTGAAGCACTTATGACTATGGGACCTGGCTGCACACTGGGTGATGATCATGAAACAAATTTTACATGATTGTAATCTTAAAATATTCTAAATCATAGAATGTTGTGAGATAGAGCATCTAAGATTTGAATAAACTTGCACGAATGATGCATAAATCTAATGAGTAGGATATTGCTCCATTTCATGAGCAATCCATGTTAGATATAGGTGTATCTTAGTGGGTGCTTGTTAAAGAATAAGTTTACTAAATGCTCACCTGGAGAATCCATTAGATAGCCATGGTGGCAAGTCAGTAGTGATAAATTCTCCAGCTTATGCTAGTGCATATAATTAGTCTTTAGATTTGAGGATCCATGATAACGTTGTGTTTAAATTCTCATGCTTTGATTCTTCTTTGACCACTTTATAGGTTATCTGGGTTGAGATTGGGTATGAGCTATTAGACATGGAGGTTTGCAAGATCCAAGATAGGATCCATCTCTTCATCGTTGTAAAAGATGAGTGCATTTCTTATGTATTCTATAATGATCGATTTCAAAGAGTCCTTGCACAAGACAATATGACAGTTTGAAAAATGATTTTTCCAAAGATGAGGTCATAAATTGGAAGCAAACATTGAAAATAGAAACATAGTTATCGAGGCTATTAGGAAGCGACAAATATCTTGCCCTAGGTCTCTTTTGGGAGATAGGAGACGGAAAGACCATATTTGCATGGCAAACATAGAGCTAGAATGGTTCACCAAGAGCATATTCATTTCGATCAGTTAGTTGGGATCTATAGGCTTGAGGTTGAACATCGACCATGGAGATTGGATACTCTTCAATCAATGGAGATTAATTGGATTGAGTTATTAGTTTAAAGGTGTTTAAATTAATTTGAATATTTTGATATTCTAAATATCACAAGAGTTGTGAGTCCATGTCTAATTAATGAGAGTACCTAATAGGTCACACACAAAGCCTAGAGGAAGTTCTATTTGATGAAGGGAATTTTCTAAGAGTTTGAAAATTCATTATAACCAATTTAGTGGAAAAAATGATTGGCTAATCTTTATCCATTTTGGCTTGATTGATTGAATTGTTAAATTGATCAAAATAATTTAAGGGGTTAAGTTAACTCCTTCTAGCTTAAGGAGTTAAGTTAAGAAGCAATTAATTAAATTAAGGAGAATTAATTTTGGATGAAAATTCAAATGAAGGAGTTTATTTTAGGTGCATTTAGAATTAATTTGGATGATATTTCATAAGATGAAATGAAGACTCCGAATGAAATTCACATTTCATATGCAAGTGGCCTTGCTTAGTTGGCACCCTACCTCATGGGAGGTGATGCCAATATGTATCACACTCCTCATCTATATATAGATGCATGGCCAGGCACATGCATTCATTTATACGAGATTCTCTTTTTTCTCCAGAAGTGTGATCTACTCATATGTTGAAGTTTCACATACTTTCCTCACCTTTTCCACCAAATTTTGGCCCTCATCACTTCTTCATCCTTTGGTGATCCAGCTGACTGAAGGTGTACTGGAGCTTGCCTTAGGTGTGTCAATCATTTCATTAGAGGCTTTACAATTGGAAAACTTTGCTCTTGAAGATCTACAACAGTGCAGAAACTTTGGAGGCGATTTTGGTGCACTTTCGGAATTTGTTTTTTGCTGAAATTTTTACTAGAGATCCTAAATGGTTTTGAGGAGTTTCTATCCCAATTTCAGCTGGATTGGAGGTGATTTGCTATAGAAAATGTTTTTGGTTCTCCAGTACGCCAGGAGGAGACAGTTTTGAAAAGTTCAACATTGTCATCCTTCCTACTTTGGATTTTAAGTGATCAAGGTAGTTTTCGGCAACTAAATCTATCTTAAGAGCATGATTTGATCCTTGGATGAAGTGTAGTCAAGTTTTGATTTAGATATTTTTGCTTTATAACTTGGATTTTTGTGCTACACTTTACTTCATGACCCACTACATAGTCGGAGCAAAATCAAAGGACAAGGACTGAAATACAAGTTTGCTTTGTGTCACAGGTCACTCATTGGAGAAGAATGAAGACCGTGACTTGAAGGGGTGTTAGGAGCGACAAGGCGTTGTCAGCTCACCCGGTAGGGCGAAAACAACCCATGAGCAGAGACTCTTACGAGGTGCTTATTGCAAAACTGTTTTTATGGCCTACTCTCTGAGTTATGAGGATGCTTCCCACCAAGTTGGAAGTCATTCCGTGTTCGTTTGGGCTCCGAACATTAAAGGCGACCGGGAGCGGTCTTTCTGCGCGCGGGCAGCGCAAAGATGCGTGGAGCAGAGTGGCTTGGAAAAGAAATTTTGTGAAACTGTTTTAGTGGGATATTCCTTGGAGTGTGTGGAATGTTTACATCAAGTTTCACCAGTACATGGTTCCATTTGGATAGGAAACGGTGAAGACCTTTAGAATGCGGCAGTGCAGTGGCATTGATGTGATTCCAGTGTATTGCGAGGGCAATTCCTGTTCCATGGAGAATTAGACGGAACTGGAACTTGGCAGAGTTAATGTAGAAGCCAAGAGCTATCTAACGGTTCAAGCGGAGAGTGATTTGGACATCGAGAAGTAGACTTTTGAAAATATGTGTGTGCTCGGTATTTCAATATCTACTGTAGGCACAACAGAAATATTTTTTAAATATATTATAAGGGGGACAGGCATGTCTAAGGGCAGTTGGGACGGTGGGTATGCCATGGTGGGCAACCGGTCGGTTCTCCCCATGCTGTTTAGGCACTAAGCGGGCAACTCCATGAAGGCGATGGGGAACCTTCAAAGGCTAGCTCTAGATATCTCATAGGAGTGTTTGGAGCCCCCGAATGGGTTGGGTACCGAACGGGTGGCGTGGGGCTAGGTGGGCCCATGTTGGGTCTGGGAGGGTGCTGAGAGGTTGTAAGGCGGAAACGCTTGTGCCCCGCAGGCTTCGAAAATTATGGGGCAACACCTTTAGGCCGATTGAGTAATCGAGACGAACACCCAAATATCTCATGAACTAACTAGCTAAGCATAGGCTATGGGTTCTAGCCTTGCTGCGGGGGTCCATTGGCTTTTAAGACATGCAGTCATGGGGCGACACCGCATAGTGGGCTAGTGAAGCATGATGCTAGTGAGTGGGAAATCAAGTCCAACGCTTCGTGCGGGACTTACTTAAGATGATGACACATCACATAAGCCTTGGACTTACATATGGCTCTACTCGGGCAAGGCACAAATGAAGGGCGCTACGGCACGGCCTAAGTGCTCCGAGTGAGTGACGAGCACAAGGATTGCGTTGTGGGCGCGCAAGCAACCCTCATTGCCAAGACAGAGCGAGATTGCTCCTTTGCCATCGAGAGGTGCTCGTAAGGGACCTAGATTGAGGACGTGCACGCTAGCTAGTCGGGGACTGTTAAGGAAACATGCTTGGTGTGCCGAACGCGAGCCTCCGATGATTGTGGGCATTTGGAATAGGCGAATACGCTAGTACTATGAGGCGTTCTGATGCTTATGCTAGTAAGCTACTAGGCTAAAATGACGAACGGGTCATGGGAAAGACTCGAGATGGACGTTGGCAGATTGAAGGTTTGGTGGAACATGAGATGCCATCATGGACAGATGGTCATTCTGCTACAAGATAGAGTCCGTTCGTGACACTTTGGAACCTCAAGTTAAAGGACTAATTATGTGTATTGTCATAAGCTAGATAATTTCCCACTACGAACATGGCACTTTCGCTACCTTGTGGTTTTTCTATGTGAGTTTCCAGTGAACTTGTTCTCTAACAAGCACCCATCTACATGCATCCATGTCTAACATAGATTGGCTATGAAATGGGGTAATATCAAACTCCTTTGAATATGCATCATTAGTGCAAGTCCATCTAAATCTTAGATGCCGTTTTCATATGATTCTATGACTTGGAATATTTAAAATCATGATCATAAAGACTTTTTTTGTGATCATCATCATATGTGTGTTAAAGTCCTGTAGTCTAGTATGATTTAAGGGCTTTAATCAAATACATATGAAAAAAATCATAAATGCATAAGATAAAGATGGTTGTTTTATTGAATATCATTCAATCAAAACTGTTATATGTAGTATTTCTACACGACAATCTAACTAGCTTATGGGACACTATTACAACAATATAGGCCAAGTAATTTTTCACATCAAATATCTCAAAATATACTTCATGTTGGACATGCTTTGTAGTCCAACTAGCTTTAACATCAGTTTGTTGTGCTCAAATTTGACAAATAAATATAGAAATACAAAAGAAATGAGAAATCAAACACAAAAGAAAGATCATAATAAGATTTAATATAGTTGGCTTCAATTAATACCCTACATTCATGATACAAGAAGAAATTGAATTCACCATAAATCAAATTTGAGGAGCATAGAGAATTTTCATTTCAAATCTCAGCCGCATAATATTCATCTCCCTTATTGCTTTTAATCATCCAAAATTCCAACTTAATTGCACCTAAAAGTTTTTCCTATGCCCATAAAGTGATCCTACTTGAAAACACTAATATAATGCCCAGGATAAGTTAAAAGAGAAGAAAAAAAAGGAACAAATAAAAAATATTCCGTGAAGTGCGCCATAGAATTGAATGTCGGGCACTGCGGCGCCTAAGTGCATAGTCCACCAGCATTGTAGTGCTCAACAAGTTTAGATATGCTAATTTTGATATCTTTTTTTATTCAACATGAGTATTAACATGTGCAATGAGATTTAGTATATTAATCGATGCCTTAGGCCTTTTTGTTTTTGATATATTTGGAATTGAAATAAGTTGTATAATTTAAGAAGTGTCTGTATTTATTTACACCAAATGTTTTGAGTAAATAAAATGAATCATTTTTTTTCATTAAATTCATACAAACTTGACCCAAATCGAACCAACCATTATCATTGTAATTTATGAAAACTTTCATTTTGTTGTACAAGTGAAGGTATATGAAATGGGCTGGTATAGTGATATTTCCAAGAAATAAAATTGATTTGAGAAAGATGTTGAGAGAGGTACCTACCCCAAGTTCCAAGTTCACAAACCTGTTTCTCAATTGCAAACTTGGAATATTAATTGTTAAATTATTGTCCCGCAATACAACAACTACGTGCAGAAACCATTCAAGTTAGGAATTTGACACTCTGAAGAACTTTATTGGATGAATTTCAGCTTCACCTGAAAAAGTTTTAACCTTTACGATTAAAAAATCCAACCTAATATTTTTTCATTTTTCTTTTTTTTTTCTTTTTGAATTTTATAAAAATATTGCATTTATAAAGTAAATATATGTCATATTTAAATTATTAAATTTTTTTTATTATATATTAGTCCAAAAGTTAAATATTTAATTATTAAATTCCTATTTTACATTATATTAATGCATAGATAAATTATTATATGTTATTATATTTGACATTTTATTAATATCCATCTTGTTTTTAGGTTAAAAACTCAATATTAATATTATAATATAATGGTAATATAGATATTAGGTTAATATAATATATAGATTTTATTTTAATATCTTTTAATATTATATATAAGAGTATTAATTTAATAAAAAATATTAAAATTTGGATTTGGATCTTTAACGGATTGGATTGCTTAATTCCATATTCAATCTACTTATTTTAGATTTTGAATATTTATAATTGGATCTGATCCATCGGACATTTTAATTGGATAAAAATCCTAAAATTCGAATCGGATTTAGATCGGATTCGAATTAAAATTCGATCCATTGACATCCCTACTATCATTTACCACCAAATCAAATTTTCTCCTTCTAAGTTTGAAAGTTGCTCTATGAAAATGGATGGAGGTAGTTTAAATAGCTTTGGGTTTTTCACTTTAGTGTTTGTTTGGCTATCATATATGACATTGAGATATAAGTATGCACTATTTCTGTAAGTTTTGGCCAAAGGAAGATACACTTGGTCGTCTAGAGAGTTCCTCTTACTCCACAAAGTCCTCATGCACTGGAAGGTTGTAAAACCTCCACTACCTTGTCATGAGGTTAATATAGGTTCCACAAGTAATCTATCTTTGTATAGAGTATGGTATTGCAAGGATCCATAAAAATTTCAACATTAAAACTTAATTTAACTTGCGATACCTCAATCTAGGATCTAGATTATGCTTTAATTAAGGATTTAAGGGGCAAGAAGGAGAACTTTAGTAATTTTCACAAAAGCAACAAGACGATTCCTCTGGTGTAGTCTTCTAGTGAGGCTTTCCAACTCCATGTATAGATCTTCCTTCCCAATCTAAAACCTTCAAGAGTAGCAAATTGAAGCTTAAAAAATGTCCTCTACACCTTGGAAAAATAGTAGCAAAATTGGATCCTGGAAAATCCACAAAATTGCCGGTTGATGGAGGTGAAGAACACTTCTTAAAGAGCCTTCCTTGTTCACTAACAAAGAGTACACCAAATGTTGTGCCTCTAAAGGTTATCCACACACCTATATTGCACTCAATATCTCTATTCAATTGTTAGAAGAAGAATAGAGATGAAGAAGAAAGAGAAGAGATATGGCATGAGAAAGTTAAGATGAGAGAGAAGGTTAGAGAGAATCTAGGACAAGAGGTTTTTCTCGACACATGAGATAAACTCTTTTGGGAGGGAAAAATGCATGGACTAGCTGACTATGTGTGAGGGTGATGGTGAATTTATAGTGTGACTTGGATGCTCCTAGAAGCATCTATCACACTATTCTCACATCTTGCCAACTAGTGTGCCCACTTGCATACTTAATTGGATTTTAACTTTCAAAATTAAAATGCCAACTCAATATTTAAAATAGACTCTTTCCACTTTAATTTCCATTCCAAAAATAGATTTCGTCTTTAATTAAATTTACTCAAATCAACTTAACTCCTTAAGTTGACCTTGACTAATTAAATTGCCACATGGCACCAATTAAATTAACTCGTTAATTTAATTGATCTAATTTAACTTCTTGAATTAATTTGATTAGATTAACACTATAAATTAATCAAGCCATTATGTTCAACTCTTAATTAGTCAACTTGGTCTTTCTCCCAAACTTACCAAACTAAATTATCCACGTCCTTAGATAATTTCTTCAATTTTCCAATTAGACTGCTCAAGGCTTTTGTGTGTGACCCTTTAGGCTCACCAATTAATTAGACATGGGCCCACAACGCTTTATGATTTAATAAATATCAAATATTTCGATTAGTCTAAACTTTTTAAACTAATCACTCTTGTAATTAATCTCTATTAATTGAAGAGTATCCAATTTTCTTAGTTGATAACTAGCATAAGCTTATAGAGCCCAACCAATTGAATGAATTAATTTCAAATGAACTATTGCCACTTATATTGTTGTATAATTATGATTATTCTATTTTCTATCTCTCAAAAGAGGTATAGGGTAAGTTTGCTAGTTCCCTAATAGCTTTGATACTATGTATATATTCTTGATATTTGATTCATAATTATGACCTCAACTTTGGAAAACTCCTTTTTCAAATTGTCATACTACTTTGTGCAATAGTTTCTTGGAATTGATTACATAGAATGCATAAGAGATCATCAACCTGTTCTTCATAGATGAGCGAAACAGATCCCATTTTGAAACTCACCAACCTCCACACTTAGGTAGCTTGTAGCTAAACTTGAGCTTTGGGTGATCCGCTACATGGTCAAAGTTAAATCAAAGCATGATGACCTAAATGCAAGATTGCTCTAGAACCACAAGTCAAAGGACTAATTATATATACTATCATAAACAGAAGAATTTCTCACTATCGACATGCCATTGGTTATTTATGGTTTTTCTAGATGAGTCTTCAGTGAACTTATTCTCTAATAAGCACCCACTAATATGCATCCATATCTAACATAGATTGTCTATGAAATGGGACAATATCCAACTCCTTGGAGTATGCATTGTTAGTACTAGTCTATCCAAATCTTAGATACCTCATCTTATAAGATTTTATGACTTGAAATATTTAAAATCAAGACCATAGGGACTTGTTTCATGATCACCATTATACGTGTGACCAAGTTCCATAATCTTGTATGATTTAAGAACTTCAACTAAATGCATGTGAAGAAAATCACAAACACATAAGAAACAGATGGCCATTTTATTGTATATCATTTAATCAAAATTGTTACATGGAGTAGTTATACATGCCAATCTAATTGGCTTGTAGGGCATTATTTCAACACCTGTATATGGTGACCCCTTCCATATAGGTGTATAGAGAAAGAGTATATGGGTACAATAAATGATTTGTAATAACATCCTGGCCATAGGATCATTTTTATAGCTAGTTTCTGTCTTGTACATCTACAGTGGTTGAATTGTGAAAATGGCTTAGCAAGAACTTTTATCTATATCTCTCCTTAAGAGTGTATCAACCATTTTATCTTTGATTCCTTTCTTGCCCTCAATGGTATAGAAAAAACCAAGTAGCATCATTAGGCATTTATGCTAAAGCAGGTTGGAGACTTTTTGTGCAAGGAGATTTTTAAGGCTTTGTTGGTTTGTCTTGATGATGAAAGGGTTGTGAATAAGGTAGAGTCTCCACTTGTCAATTTTGTGAATTTTAGATAACAATTCATTCTCATACATTATTAATTCTAGAGCTTTCAATTTGAGAGCCTTCTTGTAGTAGGCAATAAGGTGTTTCTCTTACACCAAAGTAACTATAAAACCTGTATATCAAGCTTCAATCTCTAGAACAAATGTTTTGGTAAAATGTATAAGTTGTAATACTGGGAAATTAGTCATGGAATTTTAGGAAAGCATTTTGAGCCCTTTTAGATTGTTAGAAGAACTCAATTTTTATCAATTTAATTAGCAGGTAGTAATCACCTAATGGCTAACAAACTTTATGTAGTACCTTGTGAGCCATAGAAAGCCTCTCAAACTTTTTATTGACTTAGGTGTTGGCAAATTAAGCATAGCTTGCGTCTTGCTAGGGTAAACATCTACCCCTTACTTGCTTATAATTTGACCTAAGTATTTATTTAAGTATTCTATCTTTTCCCTTACAAAGAAGAAGTTGGTGGATTTGGCAAAGATTTGGAATTGAGAAGACAAGTTCAAGTTGATGCTTGTGTTAGTCTAAGATTGACTATATGCAAGTATATCATCAAAGAATACGAGAACAAATTCTCTCAAGTATTCCTTGGAAACGTCATTCATAACGGATTGGAAAGTTGTTGGAGCATTAGTAAGGCAAAAATAACATCACTTTCAACTCATACAGCCCTAATGATATGACAAAAGTAATTTTAAGGTATATCAAGTGGTGGATTCTTATTTGATGTTATTTTGCCCTTAGGTCCATTTTAGAGAAAGTGATGGCTTTACCTATCTCATCTAGTAAATCTTAAATCAAAGGGATTGGAAAGGTATCATTAATTGTGAGGGAGTTCAATTTTTTGTGGTCAACGCAAAACCTCTAGGTTCTATATTTTTTTCCCTCTTTACTAGTAAAAGTGGTGAAGAAAAATGATTGTTGCTTGCTTGTATAATCTCATTGCTCTATATTTTAGCTGCTAACTTCTCTATCATTTCTCTCCAGATATAGGGATATCTATAAGGGTGTTGTTGGAAAGGCTCAATTTTAACTTTGAGAAGGATTTTGTGGTCATAACTTTTAACAAGAGGTAAGCTAGTGGGTCCAAGGAAGATGTGTTTCTTTTTTTCCAAGGTTGGTTGGAGTTCTTTATGGTTGTTGCTCTTTTCCTTGCTTTTTACTGGTAGACCATACAAATGCAACTTATGAATGGAATTCTTTTTGAACATTTTTTATAGTTTTCCCAAAGATCGTTCCTAAGCTTACCTCAGGGAGTTCCTCAGTTTGTACCCGTGTAAGGTGACTTTTATATGAGCCTTCTTAAATAGGATGGTCTATTTCTTAAAATTAGAGGTGATTGGCTCATATTACCTTAGTATGTCAGCTCCTATGATCATTTTAGAATCTTTTAAGCTAAGAAACCTAACATTGTAGTGAATTGGTACTTTTCCATTTCCTATCTAAAACTTGTCCATTTCCTATCTAAAACTTGAACACTTAGAGTTACGTTGGATTTTTCCTCAATTAGCAGCAGTAACCATCAAGGCTTATGTGTATTATACCTTATAGTGTAGTTCCTTAGCTATATTTGGAACAAGAAAATTGTGAATAGTACCAGTATTTATGAGAATGGGTGATGGATCTATGACCAACCCGTCTAATATGTTTAATGGTGTCATGATGAATCTGCCTAGCTAAAGTGTTCACTAAAATGTAACTATGGTTCCTCTTTGTTGTTAGATTTAGATCTTTTTTCTACTTATCCTAGAATTCTAAATAACCTCTTACATTGTGCCTTATGGGATAAATCTCATATAGATAAATTGCAAACCTCTTTCTTCATATTCTTTATCTTTTTGGTGTTTTTTAATACGAAGGTATTTTGCAGGCTTCTTAGTGTTGTGCCTAGTGACAATGTTACATGGTTTCTAAGTTTTTTGAGCATTATTTCCCCAATTCCTTTTGTTTTTACATTAATTCCTAAGAACTTCAACTAGAGTTTTTTGATTTTTGGTTGAATAGATTACTCTAGATAGTGAAGTGGGATTGAACATTTTCATATTGGCTAATTTTATTCTTCGAGGCACTATTAAAACTTTTCACAAAATACTCTTCAAAAAGGGACCCATTTATGCTAACCATGAAGACTCAAAGCTCTTCAAACATTATAGCTTATTCAATGGCTAAGAAAGTTTGTTTAAGCTTACAAAACTATCCCACAAGGTTGTCATTTTGCTCGAAAGTAAACCTCTGAATGCTAGTTTAGTAAACTTATCCATGCTCATTCCCACTTTCCATTCTATATAGTCTAATACTCAATTATTAACTATGTCATACACAAGTATTGTTGCCAATGGTATTCTCTCATGGTCATTCTTTGGATTAAACTTAAAATATTTGTGGCACTTTTTGAGTACTTTCTAGTTTTCTTCATATTTTAAGGACAAACATACAACTAATCTCATAATTAAATCCAAAATTTACACTAACAGACTTGGTAATGATTAACTTTGGGGATGACATGTGTCCTATCAATCTCTCAGTTTGTTTTGCAAATTCTTTTCATACATCATTGCTCTAGCTTACTAAAATGGCTCCTTTCAGAAATAAAACTAAAACCTTGTTTATGAAGCCAAATGATGCCACTAAAAGAAAATGTCGTTATTTAGTTATAGAGCATAAAAAAAAAGGAAAGAAAAGGTGCATTTCCATTAGGAGATCTTATTTAAAAGTATGAAATCCCGTTCTCATTTTAGGAGTTTATCCCCAACCACCATTTTTTTAGTTTTAATTCCTCACTTCAACATTATTTTTTTGAGTTCACTCTCCATTCACTTGGTTTGACCAAAATACCCCCAAATATCCTATTTTCTCTTCCTTTTTTTCTTGTGTGTGTTCAGCTAACATTACTCTTTGTGTGTGTGTATGTGTATGTTCCTTTTCTTTACTATGATTTTCTCTCCCATGACTCATTCTCCAAAACACCTGAAGATTGTTTTTTTTTTCTTTGTATGTTTCACCATTCTCAAATTGTTTCTTCAGAAAGATGCCTAAGAGAAGGTATTTATTTTACTTGCAATTTCAAAAATTTTTAAATGACATTTACCTTTCACAAGTCATATTTAACCTATTATCATATTGATTCTTATAATTTGTTTGTAGGTTATGTTAGACATTGTGTTGATCTTGAAAGTTAATGCATGATCCAGAGCGAACATATGCAATTGTTAAGATTTAACTGATGTATGACAAAAATATGATACATTACTAGTACTAAGCTTAGACATTTTAGATTGAATTTACATAAGTATCTAGGCTAAAATGTGGGGAATGCATTAGGCCAAACTATGGGTATTTCACTTCACAATTCGGATTTTGGTGTTTAGAGAGTGGTGAACAAGTAGGTTAAGTTTGTTGCAAGCAATGATGGCATTTAAAGTGCTAATGTAAAAGTGAAGCAAAATGTCAGAAAGGCCTACAAAGGAATCTATTTACCAGATATCATGATATGGGTAAAATAATCCTCCAGATCACAAAAGCCTACGAATGATTATCTCTCTCTGATAAATCTTAAGATCTATAGGGTTCTAGAGTTCTCTAGCTCTACTTTGACACTTGCTATATATTTGAAGACCTAATAATTGAGGAATTCTTCATGATAATAACTCTGCATTGTGTAAGACACACGATTGGATATTACTTAACGTACTTAAATCAAGGACACCATTACAATGAAATTAGCATCTTACCTAGCATATCATGACTAGAGCAACATGAGTAATTCTTTGTTTCCAATATTTTAGATGGTCTCAGAACTGCAACAACATGAGAAATTTAGAATAAATTGTTCCTCCATTTGACACTACCTAAGTTGCAAGATTTGGATGTTTAATAAATAGAATTAGTATTGTATGAGTTCTTTGGTATACTTCCAATGTTTTACAATTAGTACCTAAATGTTATATGTTTTGTTTCTTTTATAAGATATTTTATTTATGCATTATCATACTTAGTAGTTCAGTGGTTAATGCCATATCAGTGCAGTTTAGTACTTCCACACTAATACTGCAACACTTAGGCTCCATCTGCATACTTTATTGCATATTTGTACTTGTATTACTATTTTTCATTACATATTAAATAATATATTAATTGAATTTATTTCTCTTCAATTAGGAAAAAGAGGAAGAAGAGAAGATAAAGAATTAAAAAAATTTGGATTCGAAATAGGCCATGTAGACGTGCTTATGACAACTGCTAAATTCATCCTTGTTTGGAGGACATGTTAAGTTGAAGTATTTGTAGTGTACCATATATTAATTGGAGAATTTTTATAAAATTATTTGTATTGTATGATTTGTAAAATATAGACTTATTGTAAAGAAGAAATCATGAATAAAAGTTCTTTTTAGTTTTTAGGAAGATTTATGTTGAAGCTATTGTTCTAATTTATTTTTGTGTTACCAAAAATATAATACCTCATGTTAGTAAAGTAATAATTCTTTTTGGTATGTATATAGTTGTCCTCAATAGTATAATACCTTATATTTAGCAACTAGCATTGCATTTGAGTAATTCTATATAGATTGGTTGGGAACATGAGGTACTAGTGTGAAGCACCATTATAGGTGGAAAAATGCTTCATTTGGAGTCAACCATGTAAGCAGAAACAAATTGTCGTGGCTATACCAACATAAAAAGGTGTAAAATACTTAAATTTAACAAATTTAAAATGTGTACAATTGATATTGGATAACCAAGAAGTAATACCTCATTTTAACAAAATAATACTTCGTGTTCGCAATAAAATACTTGATTTGAGAAGAGCAATATTTCATCTTTAGCCTTAAGTACTGCATCAAAGTGATTCTGTACTTAAATGTTGCATGGCCTAATTTGCCTCAATTTACTAGTGAAACTACATATAAAACCATAAAAAAAAATATAAAATTATATTTTCTTCATTTAATGGTCAGGATATGTACATATTGAAATGGTTGGGAGCACAAACTACTAGTGTGAAGCACAATCATAAGAGGTAAATACTTCATTTGGAAGTTAACATAGTTAAGAGAAACATGATTTTGTGGCTATACCAACATAATTTTTTTTTAAAATACTTACATTAAGTGACAATTAAAATGTGTATAATTAATATTGCATAACATAGAAAATAATACCTCATTTTAGTAAAATAATCTCTTAAGAATTAAAAAAGATACCTTAAATTGAGAAAAAAAAATACCATATTTATATTCAGAATGATATTGTACGTGAAGAATAAAGAAAACATTTTTTTTTAGATTTTTATACATGATCTTTGTAATATTTTACTAAATTCAACCTTGATCTATACTTATTTCCCTTGATTTTGCGCTTGTATTTCTTTTAGCCAAGTTTACCGCAATTCAAGTAGAACAACACATAAGACCCTCTAATATAATAAAATTATCTTTTTTTCAATTAATGATCATGATAACTTGTGCTTAGATGGTTAGGAACACAAATACGCAATCCGACCATCTACGTTCTCATTCATATTAGTATAAACCATTGGTGTATGAGGTAAATGAATCATTTTGACACCGCCATCGAAAGCTAATGAGCCTATCATGACTATATTAGTCCTAGGACTAATACATCATAGCTTAATAATTATGCAATCACTAGATTAAGATAAATCTAGCCTAATCTTTAATGTACTAAGAATGATACTGGAAATTGACAAAGTAATACCTATTTTTGGAACTTTTTACTTCATCTCCGCAGTTTTGTACTGAATTCACCTTTGTTCTATACTTATTTTTCTTGTTTTTGTACTTTTTTTTCTTTGACCGAGTCTACCTCAATTTGATGGGTGGAACAACACATAAGACCTCAAATACAATAAAATTATCTATTCTTCAAGTGATGGTCATGTTAGTACGCGTTCAAATGATTAGGAACACAAACACCTATATCCAACTACTTGTGTTCTCATTCATAGAGTGTAAACCATTAGTGTATGAGATAAATGATTCCTTTCAACGCTATCATTGAAAACCAATGAACCTATCATAACTATATTAGCCATAGGACTAATACATCATGGCTTAATAATTAGGCAATCGCTAGATTAAGACAAATCCAACTTAATCTCTAATATGCTAAGAATGATACTGGAAATTGACAAAAAAATATTGATTTTTGGGACTTCTATACTTTATCTTTGCAATTTTGTACTGAATTCATCCTTGTTTTGTACTTAATTTGCGTGTTTATGTACTTGCTTTTCCTTTGCTTGAGTTTACCTTAATTCAATGGATAAAACAACACATATGACCCTTTAATTCAATAAAATCATTTTTTCTTTAAGTAATGGTTGTGATAATATGTGTTCAAATAGCTACGAATGCAACACCCAAATTCAACCACTTGTGTTCTAATTTATATTAGTGTAAACCATTGGTGTATGAGATAAATGAATCCTTTGGACACTATTGTCAAAAACCAATGAAATTATAGCCCTAGGACTATTATGTCATGGCATAATAATCATGCAATCACTAGATTGAGATAAATCCAACTTAATCTCTAATATACTAAGAATGATATTGGAAATTGAAAAAAAAAAAACTAGTTTTTAGGACTTTTATACTTCATCTTTAGATTTTTGTACCAAATCTACCAATATTCTATTCTTATTCCTTGTGTTTTTGCACTTGCTTTTCCTTTGCCCATGTTTACCATAATTTAATGGGTAGAATAACACATATGACCCTCTAATTCAATAAAATCATTTTTCTCTTTAAGTAATGATTGTGATAGTATGTGTTCAATGACTGTGAATACAAACACCCATATCCAAACACTTGGGCTCGCATTCATATTAGTCTAAACCATTGGTGTATAAGATAAATGAATCCTTTTGACACTACTATAAGTGCAAATTTCTTTGTTTGTAAAAATAAAATTATAGGACAAGAAAATTTTGTACAAATAAAATAAAATTAAAATTTATCAATTGTGGATTCAATCCCTATTCTAATCCTCTTATTCTTTCCTTTCAAAGATGATCTTGAAATTTAATGAGCTCTATAATGAATACCTTGAACACCATGAATTTTCTTGAATTTGATTTAAATAATGCTAATTCGAGGGCTCACGCCTTAATCTCAAGCTAAACACCTGGATTTAGTGAGCTCAATTATGAATGCCATGAATGCTATGGATCTCTTTGAATTTAATTTGAGATAAATAACATCAATTTGAGAGCTTTGCACTATAATCAAATGCCAAAATATATGAGCTCTGTGAAGAATACCTTGAACATCACGGATTTTCTTGAATTTAATTTAAGGAAAAATAACACCAATTTAGCATTATTATCGCAAATCAAACATCAAAATATATGAACTTCATGAAAAATGCCTTAAACATTGTGGATCTCCTTGAATTTGCTTGAGAGAATCGATGAACTCCTTTAAAGTTTCTTATACTTGCTATGACTTTTGTTGTTGTTGTTGCATGGAATGAGCTTTGACCACCCCTTTTTATATAGATGTTTAAAGGGGAACTCACTTTTTTATGGTTGTTTCGTTGATAAGATAATATCAAATATCAAGAGATAATATAAAGTATCAAGAGATAATGTTAAATATCTTTGATTTAATTACTCCATATACATAGACATGCCATATGTCGCAACTTGGTTAGCCCGAGATTACCATGGTGCACTACTTGATTTTATTGTCTTGGATACTTCATCATAACACTTGTTGATATTTGATTTGTGCTCAAAATAAATACAAGGTTATTAATTAAAATAACTATTTATCATTTGAAATTAAATTTAATAAATTTCAAGATAGAAATAGAAAATTCTAAACTAATAACTAGCATATTATTTTATGCGTGTCACTTTTGAATTGGTCAAAATTAATATATCTACAAATGCCCCCACTTCAAGGCTTGACGAAAGAAATGCTAATTATCTATGAAAGAGGCGAGGCTAGAAGTATTTGAGATTTTTTTCTTCTCTCTCCATGTTTTCACATATGTTGCAACAAGAACATCCACAAGCATTCCTTGAGTTATGGTGCCCTTTTACAAACATGTGATACACTACTGCCAAGAACTACCATCTCTTTTTTGGATCTTCATGAACTTTGTGAATTGCTGATATGTGGAGATTTTATGATGAAGTCATCCTATCTACTTATGTACCCAATAAATGGATTAAGTCATAGTGTAGCTCAAAGTAAATATCCTTTTGAAGAAGGGCACCATACACAGTTTTACACTCATGCGAGCTAAGAGTAATTGTAGTTTAGACTTGTTCGTCAAGGAGCATATTTAACTTGAGTAGACATTTTATACTCATACCAAGGAATCCACTTAAACTTGATTGACAATTTAGACTTATGCCAAGGAGTCTATTTGTGTTTGACTTAATAGATAGTTTATACTCTTAAAAAAAAAAGGAGTACATGGGGAACTTAAAAATTTTAGATAATTTATGGTCACATCTAGGAGCATTATTAACAGTTTAAGCTCTTAATAAGGAGCACATGGGAAGACTTTATTTAAAGATTTTAGATAGTTTATGCTTGTGTTTAGGAGCATTATTGACAATTTAAACTCTTATCAAGGAGCACTTAGAATTTGAAGACTTGAACTTTAAACTTGAAGACTTGTGTCTTTGATTTGAATACTTGAAAACTTGAGTCTTGGACTTGAAGATTTAGAGACTTGAGCCATGACTTGGTGACTTAGAGACTTGATACTTGATTTGAATACTTGGAGACTTGACTTGTAGTTTTAGAGACTTGGAAATTTGAGTCATGTTCTTGGATATTTAGAGACTTAAGTCTTAGATTTGGAGACTTGGATCTTGGATTTAGAGATTTGAAGACTTGAGAACTTTTAGATAGTTTATGCTTTATCTTAGAGCATTATTGGCAGTTTAGGTTCTTATCTATGAGTATTTAACATTTGAAGATTAAGATTAAATACCCCCAACATCCACAACATCATCAACATCACTTTTCTTATTTGTCAAGATTCATGCTCATTTCAATCTTATGTGCATGTCAAAATTTTTTTGTTTGATTCCTTGAAGTATGTAGCAAAAACTTCAATGTATTCCTTAGATATGCATCTCAATGGTTGAAGTCTTTGATAATTGATCTTTGTCATTAAGACTTAAATTTTTCCAATGATTGATATAGTCAACGATAGGTTTTTTTTTCCACTGGCGAGAGTTCCTAAGTTCAATCATGCTGACTGTCCTTCAAGTGCTATAGAAATAATTGAGGAACTCTTGTTCCAGTTGCCCCCAACTATTGATGGAGCCTGCCTCCAAGTTAATATACCAATTAAAGTATTGCCTTTAATGATTGAACAAATTGTTTGACTAGATGATTTCTATATATCCTAGCATTATTACAAGTCTCAATGAAATGAGCCATGCCTTAGTTTAGTTGTTCTTACCATCAAATTGTTGAAACTTCAAGGGTTGATATATAATTGACATCTTTAAGTTGTCAATCCTTTGGGTATAAGGTTTGGAATAAGTCATAAATAATTTAGAACTTCTATCAAGCTTATCTATGATAGTTTTTATGCTAAAGTCCTTCAATGGTCAATGGGAATTAGTCCATCAGTAAAAGCTTGTAATTCTTCTCGTAGTCTTTTCATTTTCTGCTCACTGTCTCTTTGTGGAAGTTTCGCCTTCGTCTCAAGCCTCAATTTGTTTTCCCACTATTTAATTGGCATCAAAATTGTCACCTTATTCACAACTTGGAGATATGAGAGTTCTACTTTTCAACATGCTCCATGAGTCCTTCAGTAGCTTTTATCAAACTTATAATTTGTTCCTCCAAAGTTGTAATACTTGTTACCATCACTATCACTATACTCGAGGAATTTGATATTGAGTGAGGAATGGATGATGTGGATTCTTCATTTGAGTCTCCACCATATTCATTTATATCAATAAAATGCAACAACATTTTTTCCTTAGCAAGCGAAGAAGTTACCTTTTAAGATGATTGCAACTTCTTGGATATATTTCTTGTGATGATGCTATTACTTTTTTCTCTAGCACTTAAGGAATTTGAGGTAGTAATTTTCAATATAATAGTCTTGTTGGCAGCCTTTTGATACTTTAATCTTGATGAAGGAAAGAGATGAGAGGTAGAGATAGTCCTACTAAGTGTGCCAAAAATTTATAAGCACAAATTTCTTTATCTAAAAGAAATAAAAGCACAAGCCAAGAAAATATTGAACAAATAAAATAAAATTGAAATTTATTAATTGTGAATTCAATTCCTAATCTAATCCTCTTATTATTTCCCTCTAAAGATGATCTTGAAATTTGAATAGTTTCGCAATGAATGCTTTAAATATCATGGATCTCTTTAAATTTAATTTGAGATAAATAGTGCCAATCTGAGGACTTCGCACCATCATCAAACCCTAAAATATATGAGTTCCATGAAAAATGCCTTAAAAATTGTGGATTTTCTTGAATATAATTTGTGGTAAATAATGCCAATTCAAGGGCTTTGTAATGTAATCCTGAATCAAACATCAAATATATAGGATTTGCAAAGAGTGCCTTGAACACTTTGGATCTCCTTGAATTTGCTTGAAAGAATTAATGACTCCTTCAAAGTTTCTCTCACTTGCTGTGACTTGTGTTGTTATTGATACTTTGTGGAATGAGCTTTGTTCACCATCTATATATAGATATTTAATGGGAGACTCCCAAATTGACTTGAACATTTTTTTTGGTTGTCTTTTCAATAAAATAATATCAAATATCAAGCAATAATATCAATTATTAAGAGACAATATTAAATATTTTTGATTTGATTAATCCACATAAATAGACATGTCTCGTGTTGCAACTTCATTAGCCTGAGATTACTATGTTGCACGACTTGATTTGATTGATTAGGACGCTTGATCTTAACACTTGCTAATTTTTTATTTGAGTCCAAAATAAATATTAGGTTATTAATCAAAATATCCATTTCTCTTTTGAAACTAAATTTAATAAATTCCAAGACAGAAATAGAAAATCCTAGAGTAATAACTAGCATATTATTTTACATGTCACTTTTCAATTGGCAAAAATTAATATATCTACAACTATCATAGAAAAACTAATGAATCTATTATGGCTATATCTATCCTGGGAATAATATATTATGGTTTAATAATCATGCAACCACCAGAGTAAGATAAATTCAACTTAATTTGTAACCTACCATTAATGAAACTTGAAATTGATAAGACTATGTCAATCATAGGACTAATAAATTATGATTTGATAGTCGTGCAATGGTTGATTAAGATAAATTCAACTTAATCTCTTATGCACTGAGAATGATACTGCAAATTGAAAAAAAAAAAAAAAAATCCTTTGTCTAGTTTTTTCTACTTGATAGTTCAAGTTTTATACTGAATTCGCCTCATTTTATAGTTATTTGGCATGTTTTTTCACTTGCTTTTGTACTCGTGTTTTCTTATACCTGGTACCTTTTTTCATTTTATTTTATTTTATTTTAGTACTACTTATGTAAATATAGATGCGTATACATCTTGAAGTGTGCTACAACTTGGCCAACTTGTAATATATATATTGTTACTAGCATCTATATAAATAAATTTCCAAATTACATTATAAATTATGAACACCCTTCATTTTGATCATCCAAATATACAAATAATAAATGTTATCTAGCAGGAATGTAAACATTCACCTCACTATCCATATACAAAAACTAAATTCATCCAAATAATAACCAACTGAACATCATTATTTAGCCTTAAAGCACAATAAAGCATGCTCATTTGTCAAAATTTTTACAGCAATATGCATTTAATGTGCGTCCATAGAACATTTATTTGCATAATCCTAGAAATCCTTGGTGTTTTTGGCAAAACATTCTATCCAAAGCCAAACACTAACTCCATAGTCAATTCTAATAAAACTATTACTAAATTTGGTCATCTTATGGTATGCCGAAAATAGGGTTCTCTTTATTGCTTCAGTGTGTCTGAAGCTCATCTTATGATCAATTCCTCAACAATATTTTTGAAATACCCCAGAGAGCACCTAGAATATAGCTCAAAGGCTCTATTACCTTTGGTGGTTTGGTGCGCAAGTTTGCAAGCTCTAGGCACTATTTCTACAAATAAGAAAGACATACATAACTACATAAATACTAAATTGAAGGTTTTGGTACTAATTCACAATTTAAAACTAAACGTTTGAATTTTTTGTACCAAAAACTTGCATAAAATACTAAATTGAAGGTTTTGTATACTATAACTCACAATTTAAATGCTAAAAGTTTGAATTTTGCTACCGTATTTTTTAAAAATAATACTAATCATATTAATGATGAGTTTGCATGAATGAATGCTCCAAAAATGCTTAAACATAATTATACCCTTCGTAGACACTATAGATTAGATAATATTCCTAAAATTCAGTTACAAACAACTAATGTACAATATACCTTTTATAGATTTTATAATTAATAAACTTAAATAATTGATAATTGGAACATGCTATCAAAACAATAATAAAGTATAAATTGACAATATTCAAATAAGATAAAAACTTACATTAGGGTTTTTTTTAATAAGATAAGAAACTAATTATCAGTGAATCGAGTATATCAAATCAGACCTAAAATAATTAAAATCAAGATAAATCAAGAAGAAAATAAAAGAGATTTGTAACACATATAACAATGGATCAACTTACCAGCAGATAATAACCAATACCAAAACCTATGCACTCTTAGAAAAGAAAGCAAAGATGAGTCAACAAATGGGAAAAAAAGTTAGGACCAATCTGATCAAAGAAAAGGGACCATGATTTCCACCATCCCTATTATATAGATACAATAATTCTATATATGTAAATCCAAACTATTACTAGGAAACAATCAACATCAATCTTTCTAATTGTAATTTCATTGATTTAAGTACTCCTCCACCACGCTCCTCTTATAGATAGAAATCCATCCATTGCATTCACATTAAGAAAAAAATACCTCTGAGTGCCGACTCTAAACCCATACTCCGCCATGGCTTTTAATCCTCCATCCACTTTTAAAGAAATATATGAAAACTCATTCATGGCTTTCAATATAAAAAAAATAGAAGAGAAAATTACAAAACTTACCTTGTAGGCTTTGTAATTGAGGGGTGCAACTACAAGCCCTTCTAACTTGAGTAACACATTGCATGGTAGAAAATCAATTCAAAAATAAGAAGGGAAAGAGAGAAGAAGGTGAGTCGTAGCAGTATGAGAAGTCAAAGACAACGTCAATTACAAGAGAGTGAGGATCATCTTCTGCAAATGGAGGGAAGAGGAAAAAAAATTGCAGAGGGAGTATTCTTTTGTTGAAAATGTGTTTGAGTTGGTGAGTTCAGGGTGTCTTGTTATTTTCAATATAAGGACTGTTTTTATCTTTTTCACTCTAGCGGGGAGTAAACTCAAAAGCAAAATTTTGAGCTGGGAGTGAAGGCAAAAAGAAGTCAAATGAGAACTGAATTCTAAAATTGAAGTAGCTTTAACTACTTTTTCCTAATCAACCGCTTCCAGTATTGTATCTTGTTTCTTTTTCCCAATTACGACAGAATACATATATCAGGTTAAGGTATCGTTTCAATAGTAATAATCAAAATTGAAAATCTCTAAGATCTTCGAGTCAGTTTCTTTGAAAAAGAAAAAAAAGAGTAGTTCATGGTATCACATAAAGAGTAGCATCTATTCTTTATCAATATAATGTAATAAATTTTCATTCTTTAAAAAATAATACATATCACTTTAGAATTTTTCATCATTACATGTAATTAGAGGTGTTCATTTGACAAAAAATTGAATAGAACTATGAGTATATTATTTTGTAAAATTAAATATCAAATCAAATTAATTGGTTTGACTTGATAAATCAACATTTTTCGTTCCTTAGTTTGCCAATGCTGGTAAACCGAATTTTTTGAAGGAAGACCAAAGAGAAAAAGACAAAAAAGAGTAACACGCGTGAAGTTCTTCAATGATGTTTCTGTTTATTTTCTCAAGCAAAAATCTGCGCGCAGAAAGAACATATCACACCCATGGATCAAGGACTCCCTCCCCCTCAAACAAATGCACAGGCTATTATATTATTCTTGTGTACAAGTATTTTCTTCCTGTGTTTTTCTGTAGTTAATTAGCTTATCAAGAGTTTCAAGAATCCAACTGAAATATTTACGATATGAGGAAAAAATTTGGGTTGCGTTTAATTTTGTATCAAGTATAATTAGAGACTTCAATTAAAAAAAAAATAATAAAACTTCAAGTACCGCTAAAAGCAAAACTAAAGAAGAGATCCTAGCGTTCCTTAGTAAAAAATTGGTGAGGAATAACATAGATGTAGTTTTGTACCAAAATTGACATTTAACTTGCAAAATTTAACGACCCTTCTTAATTAGTCAAAATTATCTTGTGTATTGTGATTTGAAAACTTTTACATTTCCTAAATTCTAATTTTCCCTTCCAAAATTAAAACAGTGGTAATATAGTATCTATGCAATGCATGTAAAAATGTATATAAAAATGAATTTAATATTTCATTTTATTGATGCCAAAGGTCCGAGCTGCCGCTGCCATCAAGAAGAAGAATTATACTTACCGACTGAAAGACGATCAGATTGCTACCCCCTCATAATCAACTATTATATATTTAAGCGCAGCCAAAGTCATGAACAACGGGAAACTCAGACATCAAAGTGAAAAGCTTGGACATGTGTAGAATCAGTCTGAGAAAAGGGTCGTCTCATATACTCAACATCGAGAATTGGGGATTGCTCAGATTCTATGGGTGTTATAAATTGTCTGTCATGCTATTAGCATTCAGAACGAGGAATGATACTTCTAATCATCGCAAATCCTCCGATTGTTCACAAACCAAAATATCAGAAAAAGGATACAAACAATCAATGTAAGACCACAAAATTAGAATTGGAGGCTCAGACACGCATAAATACGTCCTCAGAAATAAATGAAGGCCACAAAATTAAAGGTCCATACACTACTCAGTATCGAGAAATGATTTCTGTCTTCATTGCCTCACAAAAATTCACCCAAAATGTAAAATACTAAGAAATTGTAAGAAATCGCTTCTCCAAGAGAAGTAGTAACAGATAGGGTGAAAGATGCTCCTTAGCCTTCGGCGCAGAGCTGCGGAAGTTTATTGTCCTAGATTTAGGGTTGGCCCCTCATCAGGACCATGTTATTTTGGGCCCGAGGAATCACTATGGACACAAGTAATTGGTTTTTGGTAGGAAGCCAGAACACCATTTTCATCCATTTCGAACAAGGCCTCTGGGTCCGGCCCAACTGATTCTGGGTTGCAATTCTTTTTGTCGACAAGTCCTGTTTGAATCGTGGCTTTTCCTTTTATCCCTTATTATGATACCTTTCAAAATTGTTAAAATTAACATTTGCATGCCGTGTGAGTACAAAAAAACAAAGGGAAAGTAAAAACATTTTGATTTAGAGAACTTATTAAAATATTTAAGTTGCGGAGAAATTTCAATTTTATAAAGGTTGTGTTTAAACGTCACTACTAACACAGTGTTGTTCTATACAATAAGAATACAAATAAGATCACTTGTTAACTTTTATTATCATTCTTAGTGTCACATATCAATGGAATAAATAAGTAGTAGTCTCTATATAACCTTTGACAATCCTCACATCTTGAATTAGCTTTTGAAGTAAGTTTGGTCCAAGGTTTATTCTTCAATACGATATCAAAGCAATCCATTCTTGATGTTGAGCTATCCAATGTTGTTTGACCATTCATTTAATATTATGCCGTGCTCCAAATGTTCATTCCTGAACGTGTGCGGAGTGTGTTAGTACCTCGCATTGGTAAAATAAATAAGTAGTGATTTTTATATAATCTTATACAATCCTCACCTCTTAAATTAATTTTTAAGATGAGTTAAGTCGAAGGTTTATTCTTCAATAATCAATGAGTTGCAATTGATTATCAACAATAATAATTTACATACATTCTTACGTTACTAATTTTAGTGACAATATCTTGCATAAGTTTGAGAAAATATGTTGTTCACACGGAATACCCAGGAATATGACATTCATGCCCTTTAAACATAATGTGGTTTCCATTATTAATGTGATATTATTTTCACATCTGGCCTTAGAAATATATATATATATATATATGTGTGTGTGTGTGTGTGAAGGTATGTGTGGCGCTAGAATTCAAATATTTTTTAAAGAAATTGAATAAACTAGCCCACAAAACACCACAAGGATTTAGACATGCATAGAATTCAGATTTAGAAGAGGAAAATACCTCGGTGAAAGCAGACAATTCGAAGAGCAAGAAAAACTCTCTTCAACCATTGAAGAAACTTCTCACTAGTGCAGCAGATTCACTACTGGTTTCCCCAAGTTAGACTCCTCCTTTTTGGCTGAAATTTTTATTGGAACATCTCAACCCTTTTTGGATTCTACAGTACAAAATCTAGCCCAATCAGAACTTCAGAGGTACTCCTAGAACAAGCAAAAATTGGCTGCTAGAAACTGCTCCAATCATGAGCAAGAGCAACCAAAACAGATTGTCTCTAATGTAAAAGTCCACACACAAAATCTATGGCCTATTCTCTACAGAATGGATAGAATATCTACAAAGAATGAAGGAAGAAAGGATGGGAATATGGAGGTGGAAGGTGGAGGGAGTTGGAGAGAATAATGGAAAGCTAACAAAATTAGATTCCCACTACAAAATATTGTTGGGAGAAAATCACACTAAGCATGCACACCTCATTCACCATGGTCAGCCATTCTCCTATATTTATATATAGGAGTGGTCACACACCATCCTCAAGGAGGTGATGCAAAGTGTCCTTGTCAAAGTAGCCACTAACTTGTGATTAGTGAATAAGAATATTAATTGAAGCACATATTTTATCTTATGAAATGTCTTGCAATTAAATTCCAATTCATATTAAATGAACCCTTCATTTAATTATTCTCTCCAAAAATTAACTCTCAAACTTAATTAAATCAAATAATTTAATTTAATTGATAATAATTTGACTTAACTTTTAAGTCAAAGTGCTTAACTATTTAAGCTAGTCAAAATTAATTTAAGGAATTAATTTAACCCTTAAATTAATTTTGATCAGTTGATGACCATGTGACATCAATTAAATAATCCTTAATTAATTGATTTTAATTTAACTCTTAAATTAATTTGATCAATTTAACATCTAAATTGATCAAGTCAAAGTGCCTACAAATTTCCCTTTTCCAAAAATGGCTATAAATTTTCTAACTCTTAGAAAATTCTCCTTCCTTCAATAGACCATGTTATTGACTTTTGTATGTGACCCATTAAGTTCTACCATTTATTGGACATAGGTTCACAACTCTTTGTGACTTTTGGAATATCAAATATTTACGTTAGTTTAAATTTCTTTAAACTAAACGACTCAATTCAATTAATCTCATTAATTGAAGAGTACCCAACCTCTGTGATCGATGTTCAACCTCAAGTCCATGGAGCCCAACTAATTGGCCAAAATGAATGCTCATGAAGAACCATTCTAACATCATACGTAACATGCAAATACGGTCATTCTGTCTCCTATTTCCCAGAAGAGGCTTAAGGTAAGATATTTGTTGGCTCCTTAATAGCCTCAATACTATAATTTTATTCTTAATGTTCGATTTTCTTTATGACCTCAGCTTTGAAAATGCCTTCTCAAATTATCACATCACATTGCACAAAAATTTCTTGAAATCGATCATTGTAGAACACATAGGAGACGCACTCATCCTTCACAAAGACGAGGAGTCGGATTCCATCTTGGATCTCATAAACTTCTATGCCAAGTAATTCATACCCAATCTCAACCTAAAAGACTCCCTAAGTGGTCAAGAAAGAGTCAAAGTATGAGAACCAAACACAGGGTTACCATGGACCCTTAGGTCAAGGACTAATAATATGTACTAGCATAAACAAGAGAACTAGCCACTATAGGCTTGCCACTATGGCTATCTAGTGGATTCTTCGGGTGGGTCTTTTGTGTCTTCTTTTCTAACAAACACCCACTAACATATAGCCATGTCTCATACAATTGCTCATGAAATGGAGCAATCTCCAATTCTTGAATTTTTGCATCGTTAGTGCAAGTTTATTCAGATCTTAGATGCCCTGTCTCATAAGATTCTATGATTTGGAAGATTTAAGATCACAATTGTGTAAGACTTATTCCATGATCACTACCCAGTGCGTGACCAATTCCCTTAGTTTTGTGTAATCTGGGGGCTTCATCTAAATGCAAGTGAAGTAAATAAAGAGCATAAGATGAAGATGACCATATAATGAATATCATCTAACCAAGATTATCTTATAGGGAAATAGTTTACAAAGCCAATCCAATTGGCTTGCAAAGTACTATTCCAATAATATCCCACTTGTCCTAAAGCTAATGTCCCTTAGCCTTGAGACCCGTCGTCTCAAGATGTACTTCAAAGACCATTAACATTTAGGAGTTTAGATAGTGGCTTTGATGTGTTCTCTTCTGAGACAACTATAGCCACTCAGTTCTCACCTATATTAATTAATATCTTATATCAAATGATAACACATCTACTGTGTTTGGATTACTGATGAGATCTTAGCTCAAGCCCTAAACTATCTTCAAAAGACAATCATATGCTTATGCATGCGAGGTATTACATCCAACTCTTGGATAAAGTTTTTCATCCAAACACTTTTCTTTGTGGTTTCCAAAACCATAAATTATTTCACCACAGTAGTTATCTTAGCCATGGAGTCTTGTTAGAACTCCTCCAACTCACGATGTTACTATTAAGGCAAAATGTAAATCCAAAAGTAGATTTTAGGTCATTTATATCAATTGGAAACTTGAATCTGAAAATCCTTTGAGTTTTAATTCTCCATTGCTGTAAACCAAAAACAATTCCTTAGTCCTTCTCAAGTACTTAAGGATTATTTTTACAACCATCTTGTGGCTCTTACTGGGATTGGATTGGAACTTATTTGTAACGCTTAGCAAGTGTGCTACATCCAGTTTTGTACATTGAACGGCATGTAATATGCTTCCTATAGTGGATACATAAGGTATGTGGGACATTCTAGGTCTCTCACTATCAGTCTAAGAGGCCATAGACTTGGCGAGGTGAAGATCATGTCCTAAAAAGAAAATTCCTTTATTGGATTTGTCCATATCCTTTTAGTATCTAATTAATGTATAGGGTTTGGGAAAGCCTCAGCATTCTCCTAGATCTATCTCTATAGATACGTATTCCTAATACATAGAATGCTTATCCTAAATCTTTTATGGAGAATTGTGTAGATAACCACACTTTAGTACATTCCAACATTTCTCTATTATTTTTAATGAGAAGAATGCCATTGACATAAAGCGCAATAAACTATATACTGCTCCCACTAGCCTCTTGCACACATATAGTTCATACACATTTTTGACAAAGCTAAATGATTTGACTTTCTAATCAAAAAATGTATGTCCCAAGTTTGAGATGCCTGTTTGAGTCTATAACTAGACATCTGGAGTTTGCAAACCTTTTGCTCACTTTCCTTAGATATAAAACCTTGTGGTTGTTCCATATAGATTCTTCTTCGATGTCTCTATTAAGGAAAGCAATTTTTACATCCATTTTTCATGCCTCATAGTCATAATATGCTGCTATGACAAGTAAAATCTAAATAGACTTAAGCATTGCGATCGGTGCAAAGGTTTTCTCGAAAATTGATATAGAGTCTTTAAGTGTAACCTTTTACCACTAGTCCTACTTTAAAAGTCACCACTTCTCTATCTATCCCAAGCTTTTGCTTATAAATCTTTTTGGAGGATCTACCAAATTTCATACTTTATTTGAGTACATAGAGTCTATTTTAGATCCCATGGCTTCAAGCCAACGTCTCGAATCTATGCCCAACATAGCTTTCTCATAAGTCAGCAAATCATCATCTGATGTCCCATCTCATAAAGAAATTTGAACCTTTCGGGTTCCTTCTTGATTTGGTCCAACCTTTTCGGAGGTTGTATGTGAGGCTATTTGATATTTATTTATTTCTATTGTTTGTAGGATTTGATGATCATCTTGAACTTAATGCTTTCTCTATCTTATAGAAATTTCGTTTTCAAAAAGTAGCATTTCTCAAAATAAAACATCTTTTGTTTCGAGGGATCTTGAAATTTATAACCTAAACTTGCATAAGATGGATCTATTATCCAACTTATCTCCTATTATTTATCTCATATATGCAAGAGATCCCTAAACCTAGAGATATTAGTAAGAGGGTGCTTTACCTTACCATATCTCATGTGGTATCTTTAGCATCGATTTTAAAGGTACTATGTTTAGTAACCTCGCCGCCATTTCTAAAGCGTCTCCCCAAAAGGATATAAACACATTAAAGAAGCTCATCATGGAATGTACCATGTCCAACAGGATATGATTTCTCTTCTTGGCTACGCCATTTAGGGTGTGCTGGGTACAGTCTATTGAGAGAGAATCTCATTCTTCTTTAGATAATCTAAGAATTCGGTACTCAAGTATTCTCCCTCTCAATCCAATCAAAGAGCTTTAATACTGAATCTTTTTTGCTTTTCTACTTCATTCCTATACACTTCAAACTTTTCAAAGGCCTCAGACTAATGAATGTGATGAAATAAGAATAGCCTCATTTTCCACTGACACTTAGTAGTTCACAAACATTAATATGGATCAAATTCAAAGAATATATAGAGCACTCCATTTGTCCCATAAAAGGAGCCTTGCTTATTTTTCCCTTCAAACAAGATTTACAAGTAGGAATGTCCTCTATGTTACTAACTTTGAGCTTTCATCTTGTTCATCCTATTTTTAGAGATATGCTTAAGTCTTGCATGTCATGACATGGCATCTTCTAGGACATCTAATTTTCTTACTTAGTTGAAAGTGCATTAGTGATGGTTAAGAATTTAATATGTACAATCCTTTGTTAAGTATACCATAAGCAACTAAAGAACCCATTCTTTAATGCCTTCAATCTCCCATTTGATATAGAAGGATCAAATCCTTCACTATCCAAAATGGGAATTGAAATAATGTTCTTAAAAATATATGGTACATTATAGCAAAGGTCCAATACAAGTATGGAATTCCCTAAGTTTAACTTATTGTATGCCTTCGAATTTGGTCATAACTCTTGCTCATTAGGTAAAGTGGTGGATCATATCCTCATCATTTAGTACTATTATCCTTTCTGTTCTTTGCAACAATTTACAAAGAAAAAAACCACATGTGATATCATATATCCATGAGGAAGAATTCATCCTAAATGCACTTCAACAAAGTACATGCCCTTTTTAACGGTTGCAAGGTATTCCTTGCAATAGTGCTTCAATGGTCTATCTTGCAGAAATAGAAACAAATGATATCGACTATATCCTCTATGATATTCTTAACTCCTCCGGATGCCTTTAATAGTTATTTTCCCATAGAGGAAGATCATTTCTTTCTTTTACCTCCATTTCTAGCACTCCGTGGGCCCATAAACTTGGAAGAGGAAACAAGTATCAAAGGTTTGCCTTTGTCATGGTAGCCTTCTTCTAGATCAAGATTTGATCAATAAAAGTCAACGAGAATGTGAGGATCAAATACTTATGGAGATGATTGTCCATCACTATGTCTAAGTAGAATAAGCTTCTCCAAGTCTAATCATTTTTGGACCGTAGTCAATGACTTTACATCTATCCTAGCTTGAAAAGTCTCCTTTGACAACTTGAACTTCTCATACCTTGATTGCTTTACGACTCTTTGTAAACATTAACCAAGGTATGATTCATGTATCTTTGATATTTTTGAAGTTTGTAGATGTCATCATGAGACATAAGGAAATGATGATCCCAAGCCTAATTAGTGAACTTTTCATGTACCTCTAGATCTACATTAATCCTAAAGGGATTAGGAATACCATGATATAGGACCTATATCCGCTTCTAGGAATTTAGAATGATTTTTGAAGTTAAGTTAATCGTGGAAGTTTAGCCTGGTTGGTTTTTTGGTTTTCAAAATAACATTGAATGGAATTATTAGCCATTCTTGAGATTTCACAAATTCTTAGAGGCAAAAAAGAGAACATAAGCATATGATTGAATATTGATATTGAAAACATGTTCATGATCTTTCAAGCATATTTTACCCCTACTATTTTATCAAATTCTTCACCCCAAGAAGAATTTGAGAAATTAAATTTTCTACTAAGAATCAAGGCCCCATTGACTTGCCAATGGACTCCTGTGATTGAGTGCCATCTACGAGCAATTGAAGGGTAAGCAACTTTTACTAATTGCATCTCATGCAACTCCTAATTATTTTGCCTCACATTTTATATAGACCTACGTGACAGCGTGTCATCTATATTACTAAGTGTTAAGTCCAACCCACCAATCAATCTTTGATTCAAGACAGCCTTATGGTATCTCCTATGATCGAGTACCAATGCATGAGGGTTTTTAAGTCAAAGGTGCATCTCATACTAAGTGTATAGTCACAACTTTCCTCCTAAATGTGACCCCTATAACCAAGTGCCATCACACTAAATCAATAGCGTTACCATGGCATACACTATTGGTGGAAGGCTTGGATTAATTAAAACTCCTTTAATTTGTATCCATTTAGACTTAATATTTGAAAATACTTAAACATTTTAAGTTAAGGGTTTTTGCTTGTGAAGATCTCATCATTTTTTTCTTCTTATTGAAATTCTCTATATCCTAATTATGCATCTCATACATCAATAGAATATAGAAAGCATAAATAGGTAAATAGCCCAGCATACTCCTAGGGTGGGATGACCATGAGCCTAATCAAGTGATGCATTTAGAGCCATAGGTGCATCACTCGGTTAATTTTAAGTGGGTTGATTAAACTAAGCTATTAAATGAGTGTATCCTATACATTCATGGGTCTTCAAGCCTCCATGGATCCTCTTTGCTCCTCGCAACTTTTACAACAGAATGAAAACCTCACTTTTGGTGATTCTACTCTTATAACTTTTATAAGATAGAACAAGTGGCATGCAAGTCCTATTTAATACAATCCATTTCAACAACTTGAAATAAATAAAATCAATATTAAAAGACTCATGATCATTCCCATTCATTCATCATTCATTCAATATTTAAATGAATAATAAATAAACCAAGAATTGACCTTCAATTCCAACAATTAAGTGCTAATCATATTGATAAATATTCGATCGTGCAAAAACAAGCATAAAACTTATACATTATATTTTTGCCACAATTGGAGATCAACTTTAACAAGTTTTAAAAGCAACCAAAAAATGTCTCACACAATTTTGAGGCCTTGTACAACATTTTTGCAACCAATGTGTATGTTTCAAAATAAGTTTTGTCACTAAAGGAACAAAAATGAAAAACAAAAAACTCAAAACCTATCCCAAACCCAACCAGGGGTTGCTGGTTAAGGCTTGCACACTGCTGGGCAGTAACTCTCGGCTACTGTCTTGTTGTGGGCTACCAAGAGCCAATAGCTCCTTTGTTTTAGGGTTTATGGACGAGTCAAGCCACTTTTGTCTCAACGTTGTGCAGTAAGAATTTTAGAACAACTTCTAAACATCAAAACACATAACATAGGTAAAAATTTTAGATTAAAACATCTTTTAATATTGAAATATCAAGTGCCCAAAGATGCTTGAAAAACAAGTTTAAGCAAGAATCATATTCTTCAAAAATCTCAAATTATATGCAATCTTATTGAACCCAAAAATAACCAAAACAACTAAAGGTCATTCATAACATGTTATATCAAAATATAATATTTGTTGGAATAGTGCCCCACAAGCCAATTAGATTGGCCTTGTAAACTATTTTCTTATAAAATAATCTTGATTGGATGATATTCATTATATGGCCATCTTTATCTTACGCTCTTTATTTACTTTACTTGTGTTTGGATGAAACCCTTAAGTCACACAAGACTATAGGACTTGGTCATGCACTGGGTGTTGATCATGAAATAAATCTTACATGATCATGATCTCAAATCTTCCAAGTCATAGAAACTTATGAGACATAATGTCTAAGATCCAGATAGACTTGTACTAATGATGCATAAATTCAAGGGTTGGAGATTGCTTTGTTCCATGAGTAATTGTATGACATACGGGTGAATGTTAGTAGGTACTTGTTAGAGAACAAGGTATTGAAGACCCACCAAAGAATCCACTAGATAACAGTAGTGGTAAGTCAATAGTTGCTAGTTCTGTTACTTACGCTTGTACATATTACTAGTCCTCTAAATTGAGGGTCTGTGGTAAACTTGTGTTCGGTCCTTATGCTTTAACTCTTCCTTGGTCACTTAGCGGGCCATTCAGGTAGAGGTTGGGCATGAGCTATTGGATATAGAGGTTTGTGAGATCTAAGATGGAATCCGACTTCTTGTCTTTGTGAAGGGTAAGTGTATCTTCTATGTGTTCTATAAATATTGATTCCAAAAAATCCTTGTGCAAGGTGATGTGATAATTTGAGAAAGTATTTTCAAAGATGAGGTCACAAAGAAAATCGAACATCAAGAATAGAAGCATTGCATCGAGGCTATTAGGGACCTAACAAATATTTTGCTATAGGCCTCTTTCGGGAGATAGGAGACTGAAATACTGTATTTGCATGGTACATGTAATGCTAGAATGATTCTTCAAGAGCATTCATTTCAGCTTATTAATTAGGCTCCATGGGCATGAGGTTGGACATCGACTATGAAGATTAGGTACTTTTCAATTAATGAGATTAATTGAATTGAGTTGCTTAGTTTAAAAGAGTTTAAATTAATGTGAATATTTGATATTCCAAAAGTCACAAGGAGTTGTGAGCCTATGTCAAATGAATGGTAGAATCTAATAGGTCATATACAAAAGCCAATAACATGGTCTATTACAGAAAGGAGAATTTTCTAAGAGTTAGCAAATTCATGACCATTTTTTGAGGAGGGAAAATTGTAGCTATTTTGGCTTGATCAATTTAAATGGTAAATTGATCAAATTAATTTAAGATTTATATTAAGATTAATTGATTATGGGTTATTAATTGATGTCACATGACTATGAATTGGTCAAAATTAATTTAAAGGTTAAATTAATTTTGACTAGCTTAAATAGTTAACCACTTTGACTTAAGAGTTAAGTTAAATTATTATTAATTAACTTAAAGTGTTTAATTTAATTAAGTTGGAGAGTTAATTTTTGGAGAGAATAATTAAATAAAGGGCTCATTTAATATGAATTAGAATTTAATTGCAAGACTTTCATAAGATGAAATATGTGCTTCAATTAATATTCTTATTCACTAATCACAAGTTAGTGGCCACCTTAGCAAGGACACTTGGCATCACCTCCTTGAGGATGGTGTGTGACCACTCTTGAGTGGCCAGCCATGGTGAATGAGGTGTCCATGCTTAGGGTGATTTTCTCCCAACAATATTGTGTAGTGGGAATCTAATTTTGTTAGTCTCCCTTTATTCTTTCCAACTCTCTCTGCCTTCCACCTCCATATTCCCAGCCTTTCTTCCCTCATCCTCTACAGATATTCCAGCCTTTCTATAGAGAATATGCCATAGATTTGGTGTGTAAACTTTTACATTAGAGGCAATCTATTTTAGTTGCTCTTTCTCTTGGTTGGAGTAGTTTCTAGCAGTCAATTTTTGCTTGTTCTAGAAGTACCTCTGTAGTTCTAATTAGGCTAAATTTTAGGTTTTAGAATCCTCAAAGGGTTGAGATATTCCATTAAAAATTTGATACAAAAGAAGGATTGTAACTTGGGGAAAACTAGTGGTGAATTTGCTGCGCCAGTGAGAACCTTTTTCAATAATTGAAAAGAGTTTTTCTTGCTCTTCGAATTTTCTACTTTCCCCTAGGTATTTTTCTCTTATAAATTTGAATTTTATACATGTATAGATCTTTATGGTTTTGTGTGGACTAGTTTATTCATTTTTTTAAAAAATATTTGGATTCTTGTGCCGCACATTTCTTCAAGTGGTATTAGAGCCATATTCTTGCATGGATTTGGATTTTGCTTGGCTTGGGTGAATGGTTCTTATGAATAATTGATCAAAATGACCATGTAATTGGTCTATATGATGGGATGGAGTGTATGGATGATCTTGCTTGTGGCACTTTTGTTGACAGATTAAATCATGTTATTATGTGCTTTAATTGTTAAATCATGTGATAGGTATGTTTTGATTCATTTTTTGCGAATGTTAAATTTTTATTTGGCTTTGGTAGATGTTATATTGTGATATAGCGTGTTGTGAATGGCCTCTTTTGGTTTTGATTGTTTTTGGGTCCAATAAGATTGCATAAATTGGTGATTTTGGAAGAATATGATTTTTGCTTAAACTTGTTTTTCAAGCTTATTTGGGCACTTGATATTTCTATTCTAAAAGGTGTTTTAATATAAAATTTTCACATATGTTGTGTGTTTTGATGTTTAGAAGTTGTTCTAAAACTCTTGGTGCACAAAAGTTGAGCTAAAAATAGCTTGATTCGGCTATAAACCCTAAAATAGGGGAGTTGCCAGCTCTTAGCAGCCCATAGTAGGGCAGTGGTTGAGAGCTACTGCCTAGTAGTGTGCAAACCTCGGCCAGCAGCCCCTAGTTGGGTTTGGGATGGGTTTTGAGCTTTTTCTTTAGTTCCTTTAGTGACCAAACTTATTTTGAAACGTACACATTGGTTGCACAAATGTTGTGCACGGCCTCAAAATTATGTTGGATACTTTTTGGTTTCTTTTAAAGCTTGTTGAAGTTGATTTCCAATTTTAGCAAAAATATTATTCATAAGTGTTATGCTTGTTTTTGTATGGCTGATTAATCATGAATACGATTATCACTTAATTATTGAAATTGAATGTTAATTCTTGGTTTATTTATTGTTCATTTAAATGTTGAATGGTTGATGAATGAATGGGGATGATCATGAGCCTTTTAATAGTGATTTTATTTATTTCAAGTTGTTGAAATAGGGCTTGCATGTCTCTTGTTCTATCTTGTAAAAAGTATGAGAGTAGAACCACTTGGAGTGAGTTTTTTTTCTCTTGTAAATGTTACAAGGAGTAAAGAGGATCCATAGAGGCTTGAAGACCAATAAATGTATGGGATATACTCATATAGTAGCTTAGTTTAATCAACCTACTTAAAATCAATCGAGTGATGCACTTATGGCTTTAAGTGCATTACTTGGTAAGGCTCATAGTTATCCTACCTTAGGAGTATGCTAAGCTATTTACTTATTTATGCTTTTCATATTCTATTGATGTATGAGATACATAATTAGGATACTGATAACCTAAATAAGAAGATAAAAATAATGAGATCTTTGTAAATAAAAACCCTTCACTTAGAATGTCTAAGCGTTTTCAAATATTAAGTCTAAATAGATTCAAATTAAAAGAGTTTTAATCAATCTAAGCCTTCCACCAATAGTGTATGCCATGATGATGCTATTGATTTTGTGTGATGGCACTCAGTTATGATGGTCACAATTAGGAGGAAAGTTGTGAGCATACACTTAGCATGAGATGCACCTTTAACTTGAGAACCCTCACGCATTAGCACTCGGTCACGGGGGATGTTGTGAAGCAGTCTTGAATCAAAGATTGATTGGTGGGTTAGACTTAACACTTAGCAATATAGATGGTACACAGTCATGGGGGTTTATATAAGAAGTAAGGCAAAATACATCAGGAGCTATATGAGATGCAATTAGTAAAAGTTGCCTACCTTTCAGTTGCTCACGGATGGCACTCTATCACGGGAGTCCATTGTCAAGTCATTGGGGTCTTAATTCTCACTAGGAAATTTGATTTCCTAAATTCTTCTTGCGAGTGAAGAATTTGATAAAATAGTGGGAGAAAAATATGCTTGAAAGACCATGAACTTGTTTTCAATATCAATATTCAACCACATGCTTATATTCTCTTTTTTTACCTTTGAGGATTTTTGAAATCTCAAGAATGGCTTATAATTCTACTCAATGTTATTTTGGAAATCAATAAACCAATCAAGCCAAACTTTCACGATTAACTTAACCTAAAAAATCTTTCTAAATTTCTAGAAGGGGATATAAGTCCTATATCATGGTACTCCTAATCCCTTTGGAATTTATGTAGATTTAGAGACATACAAAAAGTTTATGAATTGGGCTTAGGATCATCCTATCAATTAGTCTTATGATGACATCTACAAAATTTAAAAGTCTAAAGGACACTTGAAATGTCCTTCAGTTAAATTTTATAAAAGTAGTAAAGCAAATGAGGTATAAGAAACTCAAATTGTCAAGGGAGATTTTTCAAGTTAGGATGAATGTAAGGTTATGTGTCATCGACTACAGTTTAAAGATGACTAAGCTTGGAGAAGCTTTTCAACTTAGACAAAGTGGTGGACAAAGATCTCCATGTGGATTTGATTGTTACATTCTCGTCGGATTTTATTGATCAAAGTGTTGATCTAGAAGGAGACTACCATGATAAGGGCAAACCTTTGATACTTTTTTCTTCCTCCAAGTCTATGGGCCCTAGGGTGCCAGAAAATGAGGTAAAATGAAGAAACGTTCTTCCTTTGTGGGAAAACAACTATTAAAGGCATCTAGAGGAGTTAAGAAGATCATAGAGGATATAGTCAATATTATTTATTTTGACTTCAGCAAGATAGGCGATTGGAAGCACTATTGCAAAGAATACCTTTCAACCCTTAAAAAGGGCATGTACTTTATTGAAGTAGATTTAGGATGAATTCTTCCTCATGGATATATGATATTGCTTGCGGTTTTTTTCTTCATAAGTTGTAGCTAAGAATAGAAAGAAGAATAAGACTAAGTGATAAGGATATGATCCATCGCCTTGGCTAAGAAGCAAGAGTTGTGACCAAAGTCGAAGGCGTACAATAAGGAAATTCCAAACTTGTATTAAACCTTTGTTATAATGTACCATATATTGTAGAGAATATTATTTCAATTTTCATTTTAGATAGCGAAGGATTTGATCCTTCTATATTAAATGGGAGATTGAAAGCATTAAAGAATGGGTTCTTTAATTGCTTATAGTACACTTAACAAATGATTGTACATATTGGATTCTTAACTATCACTAATGTACTTTTAACTAAGTAAAAAAATTAGATATCCAAGAAGATGCCGGGTTATGACATGTAAGACTTGGGCATATCTTTAAAAATAGGATGAAAAAGTTGAAAGTTCTCAAAGCACTAAAAGTTAGCGACATATAGGACATTCTTACTTGTAAATCTTGTTTGAAGGGAAAAATGAGCAAGGCTCCTTTTGTGGGACAAATGGACTGCTCCACAAATCCTTTGGATTTAATCCATATGGATATTTGTAGACTACTAAGAGTTAGTGGGAGAGGAGGCTATTATTACTTCATCACCTTTACCGATGATTATAGTTAGTATAGACATATGTATCTTATGAAGTATAAGTTTGAGGCCTTTGAAAAGTTCAAAGTGTATAGGAATAAGATAGAAAGCAAAATGAACATAGTATTAAAGCTCTTTAATTGGATTGAGGGGGTTAATACTTAAGTACCAAAATCTTGGATTATCTAAAAAAGATTAGGATTCTCTCTCAATGGACTCCATTTGACACACCCAACATAATAGAGTAGCTGCGAGGAGAAACTGTACCCTATTGAACATGGTACATTTCATGATGCGTTTTTTTTTATGTACTTATATACTTTTAGGGATATGCTTTGGAAATGGCGGTGAGGTTGCTAAACATTATACCTTCAAAGTTGGTGCCAAAGACATCACATGAGATATGACATGGCAAAGCACCCCTTTACCAATATCTCAAGGTTTAGGGACCTTCCACATACGTGAGATGGACAATAGGAGATAAGTTAGATAGTAGATCCATCTTGTGCAAGTTTATGGGATACCTAAGAGAGTCATTGGGTTATTACTTTCAAGATCTCTTGAAATAAAAGATGTTTGTCCTAGGGAATGCCGCTTTTTTGGAGAAAGAATTCTATAAGATAGAGAAAGCGTTGTTGTTGAACTTGTTGAAGTTCAAGATGATCATCAAATCCCATAAGCAGTAGAAACAAATAAATATCAAAGAGCCCCAAACAACCTCTGAGAAAGTCAGATCGAATCAAGAAACAACTTGAAAGGTTCAGATTTTTTCATTAGATGGGACAATCGGATGATGATCCAAAAACCTATAAGGAAGTTATGTTAGATATAAATTAAGGACATTGGTTTGAAGCCATGAGATCTGAAATTGACTCCATGTACTCAAACAAAGTATGAACTTTGGTAGATCCACCAAATAAAATAGTTTTCATCAGTTGCAAGTAGATCTATAAGTGAAAGCTTGGGATAGATAGAGAAGTGGTGAATTTTAAGGCACAACTAGTGGAAAAAGGTTATACTCAAAAACTCAATATTGATTTTGAGGAAACCTTTTCATTGATTGCTATACCTAAGTCTATTCAAATTTTACTTGCTATAGCTATATATTATGAATATGAGGCATGGCAAATAGATGTGAAAACCACTTTCTGCAATGGAGACATTGAAGAAAGGATTTATATATAGCAATTACAAGGTTTTACATCCAAGAAAGGTGAACAAAAGGTTTGTAGACTTTAAAGGTCTATTTATGGATTCAAACAAGTGTCCCAAACTTAGAACGTATGTTTTGATTAGAAAGTCAAATCATTTGGCTTTGTTAAAAATGTGTATAAACGATGTGTGTGCAAGAGGCTAGTGGGAGTAGTATATAATTTATTATACTTTATGTCGATTACATTCTTCTCATTAAGGATGAGAGAGAAATGTTAGAATGTACTAAAGCATGGTTATCTACACAATTCTCCATAAAAGATTTGGGATAAGCATTCTATATGTTGCGAATACATATCTATAGAGAAAGATCTAAGAGGATGCTAGGGCTTTCCCAAATCCTATGTATTGTTTAGATATTAAAAGGTTTAATATGGAAGAATTCAAGAGGGGGTTCCACCTTTGGGGACATGATCCTTATCTCTCCAAATCTATGGCTTTTTAGATTACCTGAAAGAGACATAGAATGTCCCACATACTTTATCCATTCACTATAGTAAGCATATTACATGCCGTTCAATGTACAAGATCGGATGTGGCTCACTCGCTAAATGTTATGAGTAGGTTCCAATCTAATCACAGTAAAAGTCATAGGATGGTTGTGAAAATAATCCATAAGTACTTGAGAAAGACTAAGACTTTTTTTTGGTATATAGTAATAGAGAATTGAAGCTCAAAGGGTTTTTAGATTTAAGTTTCCAATCTAATGTTGATGACGTAAAATGTACTTTTGGATTTACATTTTGCTTTAATGGCAACATAGTGAGTTGGAAGAGCTCTAACAAGACACCATGGCTGAGATAACTATTGAGGTGAAATAATTTTTGGTTTTGGAAATACCAAAGAAAAGTGTTTAGATAAAAACTTCATCTAAGAGTTGGGTATAGTGCTTAGCATACATGAGCCTACAATTGTCTTTTGAAGATAATTTAGGACTTGAGCGAAGATTTCATCAGTGATCCAAACATAGTAAATGTGTTATCATTTGATATATGATATCAATTAATAGAGATGGCAATTAAGGGACAAAGTTGCCTCAAAAGAGAATACAACAGAATCACTGTATAAACCCCAAATGCTAATAGTATTTGAAGAACATCTTGAGAAGATGGGTCTCAAGGCTAAGGGATATTGACTTTAGGAAAAGTGGAATATTGTTGGAATAGTACTCCACAAGCTAATTGAATTGGCCTTGTAAACTATTTCCTTGTACGACAATCTTGATTGGATGATATTCATTATATGGCCATTTTCATCTTATGTTCTTTACTTCACTTGCATTTACATGAAACCCATAGATCACACATGACTACAAGACTTGGTCATGCATTGGGTGGTGATCATGGAATAAGTCTTACAAAATCTTGATCTTAAATCTTTCAAGTCATAAGATTTTGTGAGATGTATCTAAGATTCGGATAGACTTACATTAATGATGCATAAATCTAATAGTTGGAGATTGCTTCATTCCATGAGCAACTATATGAGATATGAGTACATGTTAATGGGTACTTGTTAGAGAATAAGACATGGAAGACCTATAAGAGAATCTATTAGGTAGCTGTAGTGGCAAGTTAATAGTGGCTCGTTCTCATACTTATGCTAGTACATATTATTAGTCCTCTACTTGAGGTTCCATGGCAAACTTGTATCAGGTCCTCATGCTTTGAATCTTTCTTGGTCACTTAGTGGGCCACTCAGGTAGAGGTTAGGCATGAGCTATTGGACATGGAGGTTTGTGAGATCCAAGTTGGAATCAACTTTTCATCTTTGTGAAAGGCAAGTGTATCTTCTATGTATTCTATAATGATCGATTCCAAAAAATCCTTGCACAAGGTAATGTGACAATTTGGGAAGCCATTTCCAAAGATAAGGTCACAAAGGGAATCGAATATCAATAATAGAAACATAGTATTAAGGCTATTAAGGAGTCGACAACTATTTTGCTCTAGGTCTTTTTTAGGATATAGAAGATGGAAGAACTATATTTACTTAGTGCACATAATGCTAGAATGGCTTTTTGAGAGCATTCATTTTGGCTAATTAGTTAGATTCCATAGGTTTCAGGTTGGACATCAACTATGAAAATTAGGTACTTTTCAATTAATGAGATTAATTGAATTGAGTTACTTAGTTTAATGGAGTTTAAACTAAGGTGAATATTTGATATTCCAAAAGTCACAAAGAGTTGTAAGCTCATATCCAATGAATGGTAAAACCTAATAAGTTACACACAAAAGCCAATAACATGGTCTATTAAAAGAAGAAAAAGTTTCTAAGAGTTAGCAAATCCATGACCGTTTTTGAAGGAGGGAAAATTGTAGTTATTTTAGCTTGATCAATTTGAATTTTAAAATCATCAAATTAATTTAAGAGTTAAATTAAGATCAATTGATTAAGGGTTAATTAATTGATGTCACATGACTATGAATTGGTCAAAATTAAGGGTTAAATTAATTTTGACCAGTTTAAATAGTTAAGCACTTTGACTCAAAGTTAAGTCAAATTATTATTAATTAAATTAAAGTGTTTAATTTAATTAAGTTGGGGAGAATAATTAAATAAAGGTCTCATTTAATATGAATTAGAATTTAATTGCAAGACATTTCATAAGATGAAATATGCGCTTCAATTGATATTCTTTTTCACTAATCACAAGTTAGTGGCTACCTTGGTAATAACACTTGGCATTACCTCCTTGAGGATGATGTGTAACCACTCTTGAGTAGCCTGCCATGGTGAATGAGGTGTGCATGCTTAGGGTGGTTTTCTTCGAATAATATTGTATAGTGGGAATCTAATTTTGTTAGCCTCCTATTAGTCTTTCCAACACCCTCCACCTTCCACCTTCATATTCCTTGCTTTTCTTCCCTTATTCTTTGTAGATATTCCAGTCATTTTATAGAGAATAGGCTATAAATTTGGAATGTAGACTTTTACATTAGAGGCAATCTATTTTAGTTGTTCTTGCTCTTGATTGGAGTAATTTCTGGTAGTCGATTTTTGCTTGTTCAGGGAGTACCTCTAGATGTAGCGCCCCCTCTAAGGATAGCACCTAAGTTGAGGCACTACTTTAATTCAGATTTATTTGTCAGAGTACAGTTCAATAGTAGGCCCATTCATTTAACCATCTTATAATGAATACTGATACCATTCCATTAATACCTAATAATCTACGAAATGGAAATACCAAAAAGTTTAGGGGACTAAGTCATATTTAGTCTTTGAAGGATTAAACTATCACTACATCTTATACTACAGACTTCAAACAAAATAGATACGTCACAAAATTTATAAGATCAACTAAACAGTTACAAATTCCATACTTAATAACCGCTCCAGTCCTACTACAAAACAACTATATATATGTCATTCCATCTTGACGTCCACTAGAGCCCATCCCTATCTGAAAGATTATGAAATACAGGAAGGTAAGTCCAAAGACTTAGTGAGGGATAAGTACAAGTAACAACAGTGTTTACCAAGGAAAAACTCAACTCGATAAGATATCATTTTCATACTGAATATAATAGAATTTAGAAAAATAGATAGATAGTATCGAAAAGCAAATAGGAAGCTCTCCTGCCTTACTGCTCCAAGAACATATTACTGGCAGATAGAATCATGTAGGAAAATCAAACCTAAAGCATATGCATTCCAAGAAAAACTATAAGACATGCATTGCAGATTCACCTTATACCAGACAGATAGAAAAATTACCTAAGCGTAACAACTTAGTATGTGGCAGATGCCTATACAGACTGTATAGCACACCACACATACCTAGGGAGAAATCCCTAGCGTATTGCCCATACCTAGGGGAAAATCCCTAGCATACAGTTGGCACTCAGGGGGAAATCCCTAGCATACCCCTATATAACCAAACAGATTGCCCAATATAGCCCTTGACCCACATATCACCATATAGATAACAGAATAACCACTCGTACAGATGCCCAGGGGGAAGTCCCTAGCGCACTGTTGGTTTTAAAGTAACAGATTAGAACAGAACAGTATGCCACTGAGGCAACAAAAAATAGTAAACAGAATAGATAAGCCAGCATGGCCAATGAATACAGAGCTAATAACAGATATGTCGATAAGGCAACAAATATAGTACAGACAGTATATATATAAGATAGACAGATAATAGACTTAAGTTCTAGGTGCCAGAATAGACAGAAAAGAAAATCGACATTAGAGGTAACCCTTACAGGGGTATTCAAAGCAGATAACAAATAACAAATAGCAGACAGATTCCAAATACAAATCAAAATGCAATTCAAAAATAGAGAAACCCACATAGGGGCTTATCCTAACCACAAATAAGAAATATAATACCTAATTGGCAAACCCTCACAGGGGTTTCCAACAATTTAGAGTAGCTTAACAAAGCAATACCCAGAGTGGGAGACCCTCACCTCTTGCAGTCCCAATAGAAATAGCTAAAAACCAATCTTACTGCTCGTTGGTACCTAGCTCGTCGTCACCTAATCAAGAAAATATGCCGTGAGTCAAGCTTCTCCAGATTCAAAATTCATGCATAAATTCCCAATCAAATTCCCATTCCAACATAATTTAACTTATAATGATTCCCAATATCAAAATTTATATTCAACTTATTATTAACCAACATACAATTCCAAATTCATATCTCCCATAACCTTATTCTTGACATAGAAAAATAGTCATCAAAATACCTATATCAACTTAAAAGCACAACCTGGATAAAACTAACAATTATAAGCATGCATATATATATATATATAACATGCAATAATCACATAAATATCCAATCTCACTAACGAATGCTTAGAATCATGAACCGAAAGCACCAGGACGATCACCACATCGAGATGAGGAGACTATCCCCTTGCCACAACCAAACCACCATTAAAAAGTGAAACTTTACCACTAGATTGTTTCTCTCATCACAAGGATTCCAATGCCACCTTTCATTTCCAATTCCGAGCAGTATACACACCAGAATGGGCCAAAACCATCACTTTCTCTTTTTCTCCGATGAGCTTCGATCACTGCCTTGCCATCATCAGAATTGCCATGCAAAGGTACAGCAGTGATCCTCTCATCAAGAGCTTCCTAACTCTACCCTTGGAATGGAGAATTGTCACTGGAAAAGAATAAACCTGACAACCCCGTAACATGCATGCCTCGGTCCTTCTTTGTTCACCACCATTTTACCACCCAGTTGGTGGTTCTAAAGTGTGTGAAGTGTTGGTTGTGGTGTGGGGAAGGATTTGGTTGGTTGGAGTGGAAGAAAAAGTCGCTGGAAATAGGCCAGAGATGGCGACGAAGCTTCAGTGAAGAAGAAGAAAAAAAAGAGAGAAAAAGGAAGAAGATAAGGGAGAAAGAAGAAAAAGGAAAGAAAGTGGTTGCCCAATTTCTAAAATCTGATTTTTAACCCTTTTTTTTTAAATAAAATTTTAAATTATACAATTTTCCCCCCAATTTTTAGAAAATTATGATTAACCCCAAATTGATCAAAATTATACACAATTAAATATATAAAAATTATAATTTAACCCATAAAACTTTTAAAATAATTAATAATGAAAAATTCATAAAATTTTCAAATAACAATGAAATCGTATTTTATAAATAAAATAAATAAAATTTTAGGGTGTTACACTGGAATTATGATTAGGCTGAATTTTGGACTATAGAATCCTTAAATGGCTGAGACATTCCAGTAAATATTTCAGCCAAACAGAAGGAGTCTAACTTGGGTAAAATTAGTGGTGAATCTACTGCACTAGTAAGAAGCTTCTTCAACGGTTGAAGAGAGTTTTTCTTTTTCTTTGAATTTTTTACTTTCACCTAGGTATTTTCTTCTTTGAAATATGAATCTTATGCATGTTTAGATTCTTGTGGTGTTGTGTGGGCTAATTAATTTAATTTTGTCTTTTTTGGAAATATTTGGATTCTAGCGTCGCACATACCTTCAACATCTACTAATAATGCCGAATCAACATTTAACATTAACAAAAATGAATCAAAACATACCCATTACATGATTTAACAATTAAAGTACATAATAACATGATTTAATTTGTAAACAAAAGAGCCACAAGCAAGATCATCCTTACATTCCAACCCATCATATGGATCAAGTACATACTAATTTTGATCAATTCTTTACAAGAACCAATCACACAAGCCAAGTGAAATCCAAATGCATGCATGAATATGAATCTAATACCACTTGAAGGAATGTGTAGTACTAGGATCCAAACATTTTCAAAAAAAAATAATTGAATAAACTAGCTTACACAATACCACAAGGATCTAGACATGCATAGGATTTAGATTTAGAAGAGGGTGATATTTGGGTGAAAGTAGAAAATTTGAAGAGCAAGAAAAACTCTCTTCAACTGTTGAAGACGCTTCTCACTAGTGCAGTAGATTCATCACTGGTTTTCTCTAAGTTAGGCTCCTCCTTTCTAGCTAAATTTTTTATTGGAATGTCTCAACCCTTTGAGGATTCTACAATCCAAAATTTAGCAAAATCATAACTCTAGAGGTACTCCCAAAACAAGCAAAAATTGGTTGCCAAAAACTGCTCCAATCAAGAGCAAGAGCAACCAAAATAGATTGTCTCTAATGTACAAGTCCATACACTAAATCTATGGCCTAGTTTTGATATAATGGCTTAAATACTTGCAAAGAATAAGTTAAGAAAGGTTGGGAATATGGAGGTGGAAGGTGGAGGGAGTTGTAGAGAATAATGGGAGGCTAACAAAATTAGATTCCTACTACACAATATTGTTGGGATAAAATCACTCTAAGCATGTACACCTCATTCAACATGGCCAGCCACTCACCTATATCTATATGTAGGAGTGGTTACACACCATTCTCAAGGAGGTGATGCCAAGTGTCATTGCCAAGGTGGCTACTAACTTGTGATTAGTGAATAAGAATATTAATTGAAGTACATATTGCATTTTATAAAATGTCTTGCTATTAAATTCCAATTCATATTAAATGAACCCTTCATTTAATTATTCTTTCCAAAAATTAACTCTCCAACTTAATTAAATTGAACACTTTAATTTAATTGATAATAATTTAACTTAACTTTTAATTCAAAATACTTAACTATTTAAGCTAGTCAAAATTAATTTAATCCCCTTAAATTAATTTTAACTAATTGATGGTCATATGACATCAATTAATTAATCCTTAATTAATTTTTCATATTTTAACTCTTAAATGAATTTGACCAATTTAGCATTAAAATTGATCGAGCTAAAATGACTATAATTTTTCCTCATTCATAAATGGTTATGAATTTTCTAACTTTTAAAAAATTCTATTTCCTTCAATATACCATGTTATTGGCTTTTTTGTGTGACCTATAGAATTCTACCATTCATTGGATATGGGCTCGCAGCTCCTTGTGATTTTTAAAATATCAAATTTTCACGTTAGTTTAAACTCCTTTAAACTAAGTGACTCAATTTAATTAATCTCATTAATTGAAGAGTACTCAATCTCCATGGTCGATGTCCAATCTTAAGCCCATGGAGCCCAATTAATTGGCTAAAATAAATGATCTTGAAGAACCATTCTAGTATTACGCAGGCCATGTAAATACGGTCTTTCTATCTTATATCTACCGAAAGAGGCCTAGGGTAAGATATTTATTAGATCCTTAATAAAATCGATACTATGTTTCTATTCTTAATGTTTGATTCTCTTTGTGACTTCATCTTTGAAAATGCCTCCCCAAATTGTCACTTCACCTTGTGCAAGGATTTTTTGAAATTGATAATTATTAAACACGTGGGAGATGCACGCACTTTCGTAAAGACAAAAAGTTGGATTCTATCTTAGATATCACAAAAACCTCTATGCCAAGTAACTCATATTCCATCTCAACCCAAAAGACCCGCTAGGTGGTCAAGAAAAAGTCAAAGTATTAGAACCAGACACGAGGTTGCCATGGACCCTCTGGTTGAAGGATTAATAATATGTGCTAGTGTAAGTAGAAAAACTAGTTACTGCTGACTTGCCACTATAGCTATCTAGTGGATTCTTTGGGTAGGTCTTTAGTATCTTATTCTCTAACAAGCACCTACTAAAATGCATTCGTATCTTGTACAGCTACTCATGTGATGAAGCAATCTCCAACCCTTGGATTTATGCATTATTAGTGCAAGTCTATTTAGATCTTAGATGCTCTATCTCATAAGATCCTACGATTTGAAAATTTTAAGATTACGACCGTGTGAGACTTATTCTATGATCACCACCTAATGTATGATCAAGTCTCATAGTCTTGTGTCATCTAAGGGCTTCATTCAAATGCAAGTGAAGTAAATAAAGAGCATTAGATGAAGATGACCATATAATGAATATCATCCAATTAAGATTGTTTTACAAGGAGATAATTTATAAGGCCAATCTAATTAGCTTATGGGTTACTATTTCAACAATATAAAAATAGTATATATGAGAGGCTATGGCATTGCTACAGTAGTAGCTGTTGAAACGGTGGACCCACCTTTTTTGCTGTGTTTTTTTCTTTCTTTTCCTTTTTCCCCTCTATTTGCTCTTGTTTTCCTCTCTTTTCTCTTTCCTAATTTTTTCCTCTTTAGGTATTCTCTTCAATGTGTTCCCTCATGCATCAGCATTGCGCAATGGAGTTCCCGTGAGTATGTGAATATGTATAGGAAGTGATTCTTTCAAGGCCAAACTAAATAACCCCCAAAATGCATAGTTTTTCCTAGTTCTAAAAGTGAGAAAAGGTGTAGGGTAGAGGGAGAACAGTAGATGCATTGAGGAGGCAACTGTATATGTTGATGGGTGCGAATCAAATGCCAACCCTCAAGAGGTGATGCGAAAGTATTTATGTACATATTTTGAAATACTGAAGAAAGTTGAGTTTTGTAGATTTCACGAGCTTTAGATCGATGGTGTTGTTTGGTTTACTGGGTGACTACTATATTTCAATTCATTAATGAAATAGTAATTGAGGTTCTCACAAGGAATTTTACTTGTGTGGTTTTTAGTGATCGTCATTATAGATCATTTTGGAGGAAAACTTCATTAAGGGTATATGTATTTTCGTGAAAGGCCATGTTGAGCTTGATGCTTGTGACAAAGTGAGATAGACTCTTTGGTGATTTCATGCTATTCATAGAAAACGTTTGCAACAAGCTGGAGGAAGCCAACTCAATGCTAGAAAAGGATGGCAAATTTGTACCACACTGGTATATATTAGATGAAGGTCAATGGAGTACCAGTTGCCATTGGTATTATTGCTTATGGGCATTATCTTATCCTTCAATAGACTTTGCCAATGTAGTAAATAGGAATTGGCCATGGACTTGTGCAAAGAGAGAATCTCAATCCCTTATGTTTGGAGGTTTTTGAAATTTGCCTTGTTACAAATTCTAATTCTCAATGATTGCAACACAAATGCTTAGGATTGTCATGCACAATGCTTGGCGGATTACACAGCGACCAAGCACCACAACCCTTTGCCACGGACAACATCTCTGATGCTACATTCATTATCAATGTCTTGTGACTTAGATGTGTGTGCAAAGGAACCATCAAGCCTATTGTGGGAAAGGATGCCACTTTTGTGGTTACTATCAGGAAACTCAAAATAGATGGCTATCTATTATATGATTCTTGCTTGCAATCTTGTCCAGTTTGATGAAGCCAAAAGTTCTAAACATATTTTGTGTAATTTGCTTGCCTTTTATTTTTGATTGGAGAGGTTAATTTTCTCTTCCTATTTCATTTTTTTTCCTTTTAGATAGTGTAGCCCCGTTTCATTTTGAAAATTGATAATGTTTTCACTTGACATTTCAGGATTCAATTTGGTCAAATTAGTTGACATTTTTTGTTGTTTGTCTTCTCTTTATGTTATTTTAGAGTCTTATACTCTTTAATTGCAAAAATATGTGATACGAGATGATAAAATTTAGTTCCTTGTAGGTTTTGTGCAATTAATTTGCAACTACTAGCCAGTTAAAGGTTACTTACTGGAAATGCTAATAGTATCTATTGATTGATTGATGGGGCAAAAAATACTTGAAAAGGCGAATTAGATATGGATGATTTTAAACCCAATAACTAGGAAGATAGAGGATAAATAAGAAGCTCATTATGACCTTTTTATGTTAGTTGTTTTTTAACATGCAAGGAATGTCTCAATAGAAGTGTTCATTGATTTTCATTTATAGGGACAAGAGAAATGAGCCAACAGTCAAAGGAAATATTATGTTTGATGCAAAAACACTATAACAATTTCTCCTACGAATTTCTAGTAAGATTAGTGCTTTTTCCCCCTCTTTTTAGTTTGGTCTTATTCATAACAAATTGTATTTTTCCTATTTTGGGCATATATATTTTTATTATAAGTTAATAATCATGCTTACATCTTCATGAAATATGAAATTTGTTTATTTTTTTCCTTTTCTCCTAAAGTGCTTTGCTTGATAGCAATGGGACATTTCAATTCTTAACACGATTCTCAAATGATGGATACCATAGAAGAAAGATCATTTCCTTTGTAAAGAAACTCCTACTGCTGTTAGAACTTGGGTATCTACTCTATAGTGAGTGGTCAATCTATCTCCCATGTTATATGTTTTTGCAACTTACTTTGTTGTTTCTTTTAATGGTAATCATGGCAAGACGAATACATGATTGTGAAGATCATGTTTTCTACAATCAAGATTGTTGTATTATTGATGGTCTATTCAAGGTTTAAGGTTTAGAGAGTCTAAAATGGTTGTTTTATCTTTTATCTTTTTTGCTTTCCTTTTGTGGAGTCTTGCCGTGTTGATCCTGCAGCATTGGGAAGCTTATTCTTGTGATAGAATATGAAATAGATTAGAATTAGATTGTGGCTTGTGGCATTAATGAGTTGCTTAGCAATCAAAGATAATTCTTGAAGAAACATAAAAAGTAAGTTCTAGTGCTAAATATTAAGAGCCCAATGGAACAAGTCAGAGAAGAATGCGTTTGATGAAGTTTATTTTAGAATATTTTATAAGCACTGCATAAAATATCATATTTTATTGTAATTTTTTTTTCCATAATTTATCAAGATCTTTAAATGTGTAAAAAAATTAAAATTTTAAAAATAAATTGTAAAATTCTTCTTTATTCTAATCTAAAAGTTTTAACATTTAGGAGCTTCTGAACTTTTTTCTCTTAAAAAAATTTTATTAAATATTTTATGATATGTTGTATGGTTTTAAATATGATATACCCCACATATACCCTAAGAACACATGAGTAAATTGCCCTGAAGATAACTGCAACATATTAAGATAAACTATTGAGCATAATAGACTAACTCACCAAAACCTCAATCACTATAAATATCAGTATTTATAAGAAAAAAAATCTAATGACATTTTAATTACTCAAAACAGTTTTCAAGGTAAATGCATACTTAAAGCAATTGGTATTCTCTTTCTTCTTCTATAGATCCACTGAATAACTATAATTGTTAGTTTTTCCTTGTGCTTGCAGAAGTTATGCGAAGCAGCAGAGATAATTGTCGTATAAGGAAAGAATATGTAGGTGTGTTAAAGCTTTCACTCAACTTATAGTTTATAGCTGGTTTTATCTTGCCAAATTGGTTGTGCTCATATGTGGTGAAATTGTATATGGGAAAACAACACAGGCGGCCATTTTTTCATCCTTGGCTTGTTTTGCTCTTTTACCTTTTATTCTCTCACCAAAAAGTGAATGGTTAATCAACTACTAGACTGAGTTATACTACAAGTTGGTGATTTATCTCTTTCTTTGTTGTGTTTGCGCTGTATTATATATTATTTGGGCTGAAAGGTGTCTATGACTATGTATATTCAATGCAGTGCACTGATCAGTACATTTTATACATTATGTAGTTCAGTATATTGTACATTTTGTACATTACATGGACTCAAATGCATTGATGACTATGTATAGCCACTGTTTTTAATTTATTAAGCCAGGATATTGATTGCTTCCTAGTTTGGTTTAAAGCTATAGGCCACCTAGGCTGTTTACTATATATATGATATGCATATACTTCTAAATCATTGCATAGCTTTTGAATTGTGGATCAGGCTAAATTCGGTACCCGCTTTGCTCCATAATAGTGTTTGATTTTGAAAACTATGAACATATTGTTATGCATGCTATTATGAAATTGACATTTTGTTTATATATACCTTTTTGTCAATCATTGGATCCTAATTTTGTAACATCAGACTCCAATTCAATTTTGGTTGCTCTATTTTAATAAAAGGGGAACGTGAGATAAAAGTTGACCTCTTGATACGTAGTTGCGGTGGGCATGGTTTAAAAAAGGGATCGGACCAGCCGATTGGACTGATTGGATCGTTGATCGGTTGTTGAGCCAGTTTGGTTGTTTGAAAAAATCAAAAAATCCAAAAAGGTGCCTTATTTTGTCAAAACCATTCAGACCGGTGGTTCGACCATTCGAATTGGTGAACTGGACCGATTTTTTTCATTTGATTTTTAACAAAATTAATTTTATTTTAATTTGTTTTGGTCTAAGTTCAAAGTTTTAAGGCAAAGCTATGTAAAAGTTAAGACGATGATAAGTGGCTCCGATATTACTAAATTATTGATGTGTTTAAACTTTAAATTTGAGATATTTAAAATGTGATGATTATTTATAATATGAACTGTAAAATTTAGATTGTAAAGTTAAACAATATCATTTAAGCTCTTTATGTTTTATGTTTTGGCATTATATTAATATTTAAGTAATATATATAATATAAATATTTATATAATTATGACGTCACAATTCAATTGCAGTTCAAATAAGGTTTGACCAACGGTGAACCAGTAAATTGTGAATTGGTAAATTTTTTGATTCAATGAACGGTTCGATTTTTTGAACACTAAATGTGGGTATTGAAATTCAATTGAAGGTGGACGAGATCCAAAAGTTGGAGTAGAATTATTAATTTGTTTCTGGATTTCAGATCTAGACAACTAGAGAAGAACATTTGCAATTGAAAATTTTGTATATTGCATTGAAACTGAAATGTACATTAGCTTACATTGAACATTTCCACCTTATGGCCTGTTGCTACAACTTTGTCCTTCTTCTTTACTTAGAATTTTTATTGTGCAATGTTTTTGGATTGTGTGCAATGTTTTTGGATTGTTTAAGGGATAAGACTTCTTTAAGTGTTATTGGGTGACATTTCTTTAAAATTTTTGTTCTTTTATTTCTTCGATGTACACATTTTGGACCACTTGTTAGGTCAACTGTTGCCAACTTCAATATTTGCACACAAATGAAGTGTACTATTTGTTGAAAATAAGATATATGCTTCCATTTTAACACTCTTCACTTAATTATGGTCCAACTAAGTTGCAAAAAAATATCAAAGTAAATGGAGTGTAATTTAACATATTAGATTATTGACTTTTTCCTAACTTTTGATTAATCAAGTAATTTTGAAATTCTCAAAATAAAAATGGTGGATTTGATAAGTTCTTTTCTCTTAGACATATTTGCTTAGAGTCAGAGTTCTTGACTTTTTGAAAGTGACTTTTTTGTTTCTATTTGGCTTTGGGAGTTGATATATATATATATATATATAATGGTTAAATGCTTAGTGGGTTTGATAAATTGGATTTGTTTCGGCCCACTTGGGACTAGATGTCCATCTTGGTGTGCTTGATAAATTGAGTTTTCTGGCCTTTTACATTACTTATCATTTATCTAATTAAGCCCTTTAATTTAATTTTTACTTTTTTATCCATGTGGATTCAATTTGCCATATTATCAAGCCTGCTACTTCAATTTGGAATTTAATTTTCATGTTGAAAACATAACATAAGTTACAATTTTTTAAATTTATCTTTCCTTATTTAATTTTATTAAGTTTTAATAATTTTGATTTATTTTTCACTGCAGAAATTTGAAATAACTCAATTTTTGACTAAGTCAAGGTTCTTCATGTTCACTTATTGGTTGTCTTTGAGGAGATGTCATGTTGTTACCTTGCTTTTGTCCAAAAACATAGATAAATTATGGGGAAGTTTGTGATTACAGGGAGTAGGCTTTGTATGCAATTAAGAGACGAGTTCCCCAGGCAATTCTTTCTCTCTCTCTCTCTCTCTCTCTCTCTCTTACTTTGCTTTAACAAATTTTTGTCTAACTACTTAGAGTCAGTAAGATTTTTCTTAAGGTACACTAGGCTGAAAGCAAGTCATATTTATTCTTGAGATCTGATGTCAGGTAGTAAAAACCTGTCCAAGCTAGAGCTCAAAACTAAGCCAAGGTCCATCATTGTGAGAGAAGGAGGCCATAGAAGTGTCGTTGCCAAGCTGTAGGAGTTTGGCTTAATCTTAGGCACCCGCTACATGATCAAAGCAAGCAAGGTGCCTATCTTAGGCACCCATGGGGTGCCAACTATATAGACGACTACTGCTATCGGTACTAACCTAGGCGGATGCAACCAATTTAAACGTGTCTGGTCTATGGGGGTCATCCTCCTCATGGTATCATCATATTTTTTTAGTTTGTAAGCTCTTCTTTTGGTGTGTTTCCTAGTTCAAATTAATTGGTGAAGTCATGCCTTACCAATGCATATGTCACTTTTGGTCCATAAATCATCTTCTTTGTTTAAGTTTGGCTTTGAGTTCGGAGTAGAAAATTCTTTTGATAGGAGTGGGGGCACTCTTATTGTTGATAGCAATTTAGTTAATGTTGCAGAGATACATTATTCGCTTTCGTCAATTGAGTTAGAAATTTTAAAGCGTAAATTTATACTTCTAATAAATATGAGTTTCATCTTTCTTTGCTAAAAGATAACATGGTGTCACTTTCTCTAGGATATTTTATTATATTTAATAGCTACTTTAGTTGTAAGTTCTTCTTTGCCCTTGATCCCTTCTGGGAAGTAATTAAGAGTTAGGGGCTACATTTATTTTTCCACTTTGTTTATTTTGCATGTATGTTATTCTTATAGTTGTGTGTAATATTGGCTTATCATGCTCATTATCTATTGGTGTAAGATTAAAACTTGATTGTGCAGATGTCTCATTAAGCCAAAGGGGTTGTAGCAGCAATAGTGCAATACAAGGAGGAGGATGCAGGGTTTGCTTAATAGTAGTCTGAGAAGGATAAAGAATTCACAAAGTTGTTGAATGAACATAAACAATTGACGGCACATTAATTAAGTGAAGAGATGAAGACTAGGACAAAATTTTTGGTTTTTTAGTGGGAAGATGCTCGTCACGCTGCTCGTAAGGATGTAGTGAAAAAGTTTAAGGATTTTGATGAGTTTTTTTGAAGTGATTAAGAAAGAGGCCATAGTGAATTATGGGTAGATCATCTAGGATTGTACCACATGCTTAGCAAGATTAGGCGATACCTAGATGAGAATTAGGTACTGCTTGACCCTGACATTTTTGTGAACTTTTTTACTGGAGCGCATGTTAGGGCCCAAAAGTTGGTGTTGACATTATGGTGGAGGATTCAGCGAATGTGGCTCTGTATGAGTAGATAAAGACCAAGAATAGGAGTTCTGGTTAGTTCTTTATTTTTCCTATGTTTAATAATGGTTTGTCTTTTTTACTCTTGCATAAGTAGCATGATGATTAGCTTTTAATTTTTTTCTTTTTAGGAGGCCAAGTATTGGCGGGACATTTCGCACATGCCTTGATGTGCAGAACTTTACTCTCTTTAATTATGAAAGTTTGCATAAATTGGATTTTTTACATATGTTGTTGTGTAAAACAAATGTTGCAAATAATCACACAAATGCACGTGTCACAATAAATAATAAAGTGATAATGCTGGTCTCACGAAGAACTAAATTAGTAATAACTAATTACTAATTTGTCACATGCTAGTTTTATTTAGGCACTGATTAATTTCATTGAGATTATATTAAACTAATGAAAATAGAAAAAAAATGCTCTTATTAAGTTTTCCATCCAGATGTGAAGCTTAGGCTTATGATTTCATTAATCGAATTGGTTGATTATATTATTTTCTCCTTATGAATTTAAGAACAAGTTATTAGTCTTAAGTTTTATGTGACTGTGAAGTTCTTTAGGACTACTCAGAATCAAATCCACAATTTATTCAATTCACTATATTCTTTTGTGGATTAACTAAATTGTGGATGAGTTATGCCACTAAATTAACTACCTAGTGCAAGCAGATATATTCTTATCTTACTTACACATGTATTAATTCATTTACTTGAATAATTTGTCATAGATTGTTCTATTGTCAATCAATCCCTAACTTTTCTTTTTCAAGATTTCTCAAGGGCTTAAAGATACATTTGACTATTGATCAGACAATCAAATAGAAAAAGTGCATAATAGAAAAATAACTTAAAATGCTACTAATTTCATGGAAGAAAATCATGTACTAATTTATTTGAAAGAATATATCATGATCCTAGAATAACAAATTACTTTATGATTAATTTTTCAAATAAAACATGAACAAAATAAAACATTGTATCATACCCAAAATTAAAACGAAAATTAAAGAGATAAGAATAAATCCTATTCTTAGACAAATTTGGTCCCTACTTTGTCCTCATTAGAGCCTTAAATTCTCATCATATTTCTCGTATCCAATCTAGAAAATAAAAAAAATAGATCCCTAACTAAGTGTTTTAGAAACATATTTAATCAAAATAACAAAATCTTCTCAAAAGAACTGTAGCTAGAACAAATAAAAAGACTATTTTGCTGACTTTAAATGAATCACAATAAGTTATGCCAACATTCCCACCAATTTGTACCAAATTATCTATTTCTACAATTTGTCAAGTATTATTCTTGCATTTCAAATTTCATCTATCAGCAAGAGAATTAAAATATTTTAAGCAAGAAAATTACTTGTTAAGTCCTCAATATGATATTATAAATAATAGTAATAAGGACTTAAAAACGTACTTAGTCATTTGGATGACTTTCTTATGTTTTCGTAGTCTTCACTTCAATTGTTGCACACATGGGCACGTGAGGGGGTTCAATCCTCTTTCCCTCTTGCCCCCCTTCCTCACTTTTCCTTGGAATTTATTGCAACAAAAATAGGTGATGAAATAACTTAATTGTGAGCCCGCTTGGAGGGTCTTAGCACAGGTTTAATTCTATGTTCATTTCTTTGGGGGTCTAACCCTTGTTGTTCGATGTGATGAATAGAATTGACTGTGAATCCCACTTGGAGGGTCTCATCATTGGTTTAATTTTTATGAGTCCCCCTTGGAGAATCTTGCCATAATTTTTTTTGATATGATAAACAGACCTAAATGTGAGCCCTTACTTGAGAGATATTATCATGGGTTTAGTTTTGATAAGCCCTCCTTAGGAGGTCTCACAGTAGCTGCTTGAAATGATGAATAGACTTAATTGTGAGCCCTGCATGAGAGGTCTTACCATAGGTTTAATTTCTATAAGTCTGCTTTATAGAGGTTGTTATAGTAGTTATATCTATAATCTTTAATGTGCTTCTCTTGGGGGTTATATAGTGGTTTTTTACCATGTGAGGGGAGGGATTTCTTACAATGGTTTTTTGTCACGCATCTGACTTAGGATTGCTATAGTTGTCTTTTGCCATGCGCCCTTCTTAAGAGTCTTATAATAGACTTAGCTATGTGCCTTGTTAAGGAGTTTTTAGTGGTCTTAGCCATGCACCCCTCTAGAGAGGTCATATAGTGGTTTTGATCATGCTTTGATGATGATTTTATTGTAGCACCAAGTGTAACGTAATGCACTTTATGCATTCACTGTTGTATGATTGTAATGAGGCAGATACCTTAGGGATCTTACAGCATTAGGTGCTGTTTTGAAAGGGTTACTTCTTGTTACACATACTTGTTGTATAACATAAAAAGTAATTCATTCAAGTAACTAAAAGAAATAAAGATATGTTGTTTTTGGTATAGATGACTTTTTATTCGCTATTTATCAAAGCTATTTCTAACTAATTCGAGAAACATTTAAGCACTTAAAATGAAAACTCTAAATACTATCACAATCATGAAAAATAAAGAAAAAATGAACTTGTAAAGCCAATCACAATGTGTGTAGTTATTATGGCGAATAGCTTCGTCTTAGTTGTAAGATTGAAGTTGTTGACAAAAGGCAATCAAGCATCTAATTGACTATTTCTCAAGGAGACTATCTATCGGCAAAAGTATCATACTAGCATTAGCTTTAAACTCTGCCTTTACCTTTATCCTCTCTCATACTATTTAAACCTATGGTAGGGACCTTTATTTTCTTCATGATGTTAGCATAACATTTCCTAGAGTGCTAGTTGCCAATAGCTTCACATGCTCTACTTAATATGGAGAACTTGATCTTTATGTGGTAAGTTGATACTATTGCTCAGGATAGGTTCAGAGTAGGCTTTCTCAGTATGATGATGAAGTTAATCAATTCTTAATAACTAATAGTCTTACTATCGTTCATAACTCATAAAGGATGAATGCCTAAAAAGAGGATGACAGAGATTTCTCTAAGCGCCTATATTATTTCACCAATAAATCTAATCAAAGAAGTCTTGATTTTCTGTAGCTGGGAGTTCTACTCCAAGTTATAGAAATGGCTTGTAGAAAATTATTTCTGTTGATTAGCCATATCCACTAGAATCTTTTTTACTCAAAAGTTGGTAAGAGAGATGGAGATCACCATGGCATCATTTTGTTCACCTTGCTTAGGCACCATGTCTTCCTCTCCAAAGGTGATGTTAGGGAGTGGAGGACACACTTTGTATATCCCCAATACAAGGTTGATCAAGTGAGATTGGGTCTGTCTCATTATTCCTACTAGTATCGTCCTTACATTTGATGAGTTGCTTTTCGTAAGTAGGTTCTAGAGTTCACCACAGTGATACTAATAATAGGCATGTTCTTCGGGTTTTATTGACTCTACTACTCATTGACTTTGAATGTTCATCATATTATTATTGGTAGTCCTTACTTCTTCTAGCTCTTAAATCCTTCTTAGGGTGACTTTACTTTTGAGCTGTCTATGTACTCCTCAATATATCTTCTCTAGATTAGCCTTTTGAACTCATCTATGTTTACAATCTTTAGTAGTATATTGGCAGTCATGGGGAAAATGATACCAATTGTCAAATTTCTTTCTCTTTGAATTATCTTACACCTTTGAAAGAGGGTACTGGATTAGACCTTGTGTCTCCACCATGACCAAGATCTCCATCTTAGGTGTTGCAATATTGACCCACAAGTTAATTAGATTGGCTTGTATAACTACTCTATGTAACAGTCTTGATTGAATGATATTCAATAAAATGGCCATCTTCATTTTATGCATTTATGATTTTTTAACATGCATTTGGTGGAACCCTTTAAATCATACAAGACTATAGTACTTGGTCAAACATATAATAATGATCATGAAATAAGTCCTTGTGGTCATGATTTTAAATATTCCAGGTCATAAGATCTTATGAGACATGCATTTAAGATTCAAATAGACTTGCACTAATGATATATACTACAACAAGTTAGATATTGCCTTGTATTATGAGCAATTTATGTTGGACATGACTGTATGTTAGTGGATGCTAGTTAGTGAACAAGTTCTTTGAAGACTCACTTAGAGAAGCTGCAAGGTAGTCAAAGTGGCAAGTCGGTAGTGGTAAATTCTCTAGTTTACAATAGTGTATATAATTAGTCCTTAGACTTGAGGTTCCACAGTAACATTTTATTTAGTTCCTTGTGATTTGATTTTTCTTCATCTATGTAGTGAGTTGCCTAGGGTTTAGGTTAGGTACAAACTACCTAAGTATGGGAGTTGTTGAGTTCCAAGATAGGATCCATTTTCCCCATCTATAGAGAACGGGCTAATCTTTTATGTATTCTAGGATTATTGATTTCAAGAAATCTTTGTGCAAGGTGATATGACAATTTGAAAAAGGAGTTTTTCAAAGTTGAGGTCATAATTGAAAATTGAACATTAATAATAGATACATAATTATCAAGGCTATTAGGAAACTAACAAATATCTTGCAGTAAGTCTCTTTTGGGAGATAGCACATGGAAGGATCATAATTGCACATCAATTGTAAACAGTTATGGTTTACCCTAAAATTAATTAATGTAATTGGTTGGGCTCCATAGGCTTGTGCTAGACATTAACTATAGAGATTAGGTACTTTTCAAATTATACAGATTGATTGATAGAGTGATTAGTTTTAAAGCGTTTAAAATAATTGAGATATTTGATATTCAATAAATCATAGAGTTGTGAGCCCATATCTAATTAATTATGAATGTGAAGGGTCACATACAAAAGCCTAGAGCACTCTAATTAGAATGGCAAAATTATCTAAAAAGCCAGATAATTTAATTGATTAAGTTTGAAAGAAAGGCCAATTTCTTAAATGGTTAAGTCCAAGTTGAGTCTAATTAAGAATTGGTCATAATAGCTAGATTAATTTAATTTTCAGATTAATTAAGTTAATTTAAATAGTTAAATTATATTGATTAAATTAAAGAGTTAATTTAATTGACACCATGCAATAATTTAATTAGGCAAAGTCAACTTAAGGAGTTAATTTGATCTAATTAAATTAAGAATTTAATTTAATTAAAGAGAGAATCTAATTTTGGAGGAAAGATTAAAATGGACAAGTTCATTTTAAAATAATGAGTTTGCATTTTAATTTAGGAAATTAAAATCCAACTAAGCATAAAAATGGACTTGTTAGTTGGCAAGGTGTGAGGATAGTGTGATGGATGCTTTTAGAAGCATCTAAGTCAAACTATAAATACACCACGCCAATGCTAGCATATTTTTCCCTCCCAAAATAGGTTACCTCATATGTTGAGAAAAATCTCTTCCTTTAGATTTTGTCCAACCATCCTCTTTCTGTTCCAACTTCCTCACACCATCTCCCTTCTTTCTTCTTCTTACCCATCCAAATTCTAGCAATTGAGTGAGGAAATAGAGAGTTCTAGGATTGTGGATCAACTTTAAAGGTACTACAATTGGAGTGCTAGTTGTTGGTAAACTAGATCTTACACTTGAGAATAGTTTTCTATAAATTGAAAAAGAGTTTTTGGAAGGTCAATCACCAACTACTTTGGTGTAATCAAGAAAAATTTTGCTGCTTCTTTACCTTACATTTGGAGGATTTTCCTTGAGCAAAATTTGCTAACCTTGGTGGTCTAAGCCATGGAGAAGAAGATCTAAGAGAAAGAAATGTTAGATCCTTTATAAAAAGGTTGTAGCAGAAGAGCTCTTTGTTGATTCAAGTTTTTTTTTTCCTTACAAGGTACTTTCTCTTGATCTAAATCCATAATTAAAGCACAAATAAGATCCTTGGATTATGATATTGCGAGTTTATTTTTGCTTTAATTTCAAATTATATTGTAACTTTGCAATATTACTTCCTACAAGTGGAATTGGAGTGAATTTTATGCCTCATTTTGGATTTGTTGAATTGGTTCATGTGATGGATTAATTCTTGGGATCCAATTTCTTAATTTAATTTATGGATTTAAGATTTTGGAGTTGATGCATGTGACTCTGTATGTGATGAATTGAAATATGTTAATATGTTCCAGATAGTGATTTAATTTTGTTGACATGAGTTTTGATTCAATTGCTAGATGTTGATTTGGCAATATATAATGTTAAATGATGATTTAGCATGCTATTAATTGTTTAAAAGTATTTTGGCAATTATTGGAGTTGTTTGAAGAATAGTAATTCTTGCTTAGATTTGATTTTTGAAGCACTCTAAGCATTTTAATTTCTAATTTTAAAGGTTTTCAAATTCTATAAATTTGTCAAAATATGAGTAGAATGATGTCATGGAACAGTCCATGTGGTTTAAGATGTCAAAAGAGCAAAAATAGTGCAAAACAGTGGCCTAGTTGTCTTGTGGTAGGGTACCTGCTGGCTGGCTAGCCTATGGCATAGTAGTGGGTGCACCTACCACACTTTTAGGTGGTTGGATGGGCAGCAGCCCGCCTAAGGCTACCTAGGCTTGACTGTTTTGCATTTTTATGGTGTTTTTGCCTTCCTAAACTTGATTATTTCATCACATTTTCATGCATAAATGTTATGCAAGTTCTTATAACTATGTTGGACATTTTAGCTTGCTCCTAAGATCAAATTTATGTTGCTCTTCAAGACTTGTGCAAAATTAAATACATAAAATGTTATGCTGAATTTTGCTATTTAATTAATTGTTTATGTAATAAGCTCTTAATTATTGGATTGAATTTTAGTTCTAGTCAATTGTTCATTTAATTGTTGAATGGATTATGAATGTATTGGGATGAGCATGAGCCTTTAATTTGGTTTAATTAAAATTCAATGTTGATTGACTAGGTTGTATTAAATGGGGTTTGCATGCCTCTTGATTTTATGCCTTGTAATTGTTATAAGAGTAAAACTCTTAGGTGGTTAGGCTTTCTTTCTCTTGTAATTGTGGCAAGGAGATCAAGGAGGCCAAGAGGATCAAGAGACTTAAAGACACATGAATGTATAAGATATATTTATGTAATAGATAGGATCTATTAATTTAATTAATCCACTTAAATCAACTAAGTAGTGCACCTATGGTTTTAAACGCACTATTAGGTTAAGAGTTATGGTCATCGTAACTTTAGAAGCATGCTAGGTTTATTTACTTATTTATGCTTTTTTTTTTATCCTATTGATGTATGGTGATGCATGCATAAGATAGAGAACCTAAATAAGTAAAGATAAATTGATAAGATCTTCTAAGAAAAAATTCTCTCACTTATACGAGTCCAAGTTCTATCAATATTAAGTCAAAATGAATAAAATTAAATAGGATTTAATAATCTATGCCTTCTGTTAATAGGTGAGTAACATGAGATGCTACCACAATTATGTATTGGCACACGAGTCGTGGGACATAGTTTTTGTGGAAACCTATGATCACTACCTTAGTATAAGTTGTACTTTAATGTGAATTTACTATGATATTATCTCACAAGTCATGGAGTGTTCATAGTTGAATTTATAATTAAAGATTGATTGGCAAGTCCAACATAATATTTACTAATATAACTAGTCATGAGTCTATATGAAAAGTGAGGCAAACAATCTCAAGGATTGCATAGAGATGCAATTGGAAAATGTTACCTACCTTAAGGTCATAAATGGATTTCTCACAAATTGTGGGTCCACGAGTGATGCCTTTGGAGCTTGATTTTCACTAGAAAATATGATTTCCTAAATTTCTTATGAGAGTATGGAATTTGATAAAATAGTGGGAGCAAAACATGCTTAAAAGACCATATTCATGTTTTTCAAATATCAAAATTCAATAAAATGCTTATGTTCTCTTCTTTGCTCATGTAGATTTGTAAAATCTAAAGAATGGCTAAAAATCCACTAAGTATCATTTTGAAAACTAGTAAACTATCTAGGATGAACTATCATGTAGCTTAAAAATCTCAAGATTATTTTTGAATCCAAGAAAAAGAACATGTCTTGACTTAAAGTCCATCGAATACCCTCGGCGAAGATGTTAATCAAGAGGCACACGAAATATTCACGAAATAGGTAGAGGATGACCTCCAAAACTATTGTCTCATAATGGTATCCATATTTAATAATCTCCAAAAGTCTCAGAAAAATATGAAAAGTGCATTGGAGATTCACTTGCACCTAAAAGAGTTGTATGGAGTGCAAACTAGGCACAAATGATGCATGCTATTGTAGGAGCTCTTTAGGACTAGAATGGTTTAGGGGTCAATTGTCTATGATCATAGCCCCTAAATGATTAGGCTTATAGAGAAACTCGTTACTTTGGAAGTAGTCATGGGCAATAATCTCTATATAGATTTGATCCTACAATTATTGCCAAGTTCATTTGATCAATTTGTGATTAACTTTAATATGTCTAAGAAAAAGATGGTTATAAATGAATAATTGGTCAACATGTTGGTAATTGAAGAGGTGACAATGAAGAAAGATAAATATCTAATAATTGCTTCCTTTTTCCAATCTAAAAGCTCTAGAGGCAAGAAGAACAAGGGTAAAAAGATAAAAAGTTCTTGAAGGGGAAGCAAACATTGAAGGCATCCAATGGGGTTAAGAAAAAGAAGTGTGATAAATGGATACTACTTGTATTTATTGTGGAAAAACAACCTGTTGGAAGTGAAATTGCAAAGAACATCTTGCAACCTTTGGGAAGGGTATGTTCTTTATATAAATGCACTTAACTACAAATTCTTCTTCATAGATATTTGATACCACATGTGGTTCTTACCTTTGTAAATTTGTTATAGGAGTTGGAAAGAAGAAAGAGTCTAAGTTTTGGGTATTTGATCCTCTACCTCGGCAATAGTGCAAAGGTCATGGCCAAGGTTGAAAGAATAATAAAGTTATACTTTGAGAATTCTATTATTGTACTTGATCTTTGTTTTTATGTAGTGAATCTTGTTAAGAACATCATTTAAAATCCTATTTTAGATAATGAAGGATATGATTTTTAATCTCAAATAGGAAGTTGAAAGCAAAGAAAGATGGTTCTTTGGTTGCTATTGGTGTTCTAAGTAATGGATTGTACATTTTTTATTCTCAATCATCGCTTATATACATTCAATAATGCAACCCAAAAAAATTTAGATAACCAAGAAAATACATACCTTTGTCATGTAAGATTTAGACATATTTCTAAGAATATGATGAACAAGTTAATAGCCCTCAAATCACTAAATGTTAGTAGATTAGAGGATTTACCTACTTCTGAGTCTTTTTTAAAAGGAAAAATGACCAAGACTCCTTTTGTAGGACAAATGAAGTAATCTACTAGTCCTTTGAATTTAATCTATATGGATGTTTGTGCTCCACTAAGAGTTAGTGTAAGAGGTGGCTATTCTTACTTCATTACCTTCATTGATGATTTTATTTAGTTCGAACATGTGTATCTTATAAAGTACAAGTCAAAGTCTTTGAAAAGTTCAAAGAGTATAGAAATGAAGTAGAAAAGTAATTAGGACTTAATGTCAAAAATATTTAATTGGATCAAGAAAGTGAATACGTAAGTACTGAGTTCTTAGTTTATCTAAGAGAGAATGAGATTCTATCATAATGAACTCCACCAAGCATCCCTCAACATAATGAAGTACTCGAGAGGAGAAACTATACATTGTTAGACATAGTATGGTCCATGATGAGCTTCATCGATACTCCTATCTCTTTTTGGGGATACGCCCTTTACATGGTAGTAAGGCTACTAAATGTAGTACCCTTAAAGTTAGTGCAAAAGACACCACTTGAGAGGTGGTTTGGTGGAGAACCTTTATATTCTTATTTAAGAGTTTAGGGGTCTTTTGCATAGGACAAGAGACTAGTAAGAGATAACTTGGATGTGAAATGTACTTTGTGTAAGTTTATAAGATACCCAAAAGAATTTTTAGGTTATTATTTCTATTATCCCTCAAAATAAAAGGTGTTTGTTTAGAGGAACGCCACCATTTAGAAAAGAAGTTTCTATTAGATAAAAAAGGTGTTTTCATTGAATTTGATGAAATTTAAGACAATCAACTTATCCCACAAGTGATTAAAACAAAAGAACATCCCAAGCCTAGCACATAACTTCTTAGAAGGTCAGATCAAATCAAGAAGCTACTAGAAGGTTCAGATTTCTTCATGAAATGGGCTAAATGGATAGCGATTCTAGGACCTATGATGAAGCTATATTGGATATAGAGTCGAATCATTCACTTGAGGCCATGAAATCTAAAATGGACTCTATATATTCCAATAAAGTATGGACTTTGGTATATCCATCAAAGGGTATACTACTCGTTGGTTGGAAGTAGATCTATGAGCAAAAGCTTGGAGTCGATGGAGAGGTAACAACCTTTAAGGTTAGACTAGTGACAAAAGATTACATTTAAAGACACGATATTGACTTCGAGAAAACGTTTTCACCTATCACTATGCCTAAGACCATAAGGATTATGCTTGGCATAGCTACTCATCATTACTATGAAATTTGGCAAATAAATGTAAAAATCACCTTTCTCAATGGTAACATTGATAAAGAAATTTATAGAGAGAAACCACAAGGCTTTACATCTAAAATAAATGAGCAAAATGTTTGCAAACTCCAAAGGTCCATTTATGGACTAAAGCAAGTATCCCAAAGTTGGAACATATATTTTGAAGAGACAATCAAATCATTTGGTTTCATCAAAATTGTCTATAAGTTGTATGTGTACAAAAAAGATAGTAAGAGTTTGACATAATTTATTATGCTTGTTGATAACATTCTTCTCATTAGAAATCAAAAAGAAACATTAGAGTGCACTAAAGCATAGTTAGCTTCACAATTCGCTAAGAAGAATTTAGGATAAGTATCCTTCGTGTTAGGGATATGAATCTATAGAGATAGATCAAAAAGGATGTTAGGATTTTCCTAATCTACGTACATTGACAAGACACTAAAGAAGTTTAGTATGGAGAAATCCAAGAAGGGATACCTCCTTATAGGATATAGCATTCACCTCTCCAAGTTTATGATTCTTAAGACTGATGAGGAGAGAAAAAAAATATCCCACATATTTTATACATCTGCCATAGGAAGCATAATGTATGCTACTCAATGTACGAGATTGGAAGCATAAGTGTTTTTAGATTCTAGTGTCTAATCTATTGATGATGACTTTAAATCCACTTTTGGATTTATATTTTATCTTAATAGCGATGCGATGAGTTGTAAGAGTTCCAAATATGACACTATAACCAACTCTACCAAAGAGGTGAAATACATTGCAATATAGAACACCGTAAAGGAAGGTGTTTTGATAAAAACTTTCATTTAAGAGTTTGATATAGTACCTAACATAGTAGAGTAGTAGTTATCTACTGTGACAACAATGGAGCTATTGTGAAAGTAAAGGAACCAAGATCTCATCAATAATTCAAGCTTATATTAAGGCGTTATCATCTAATAGAGATGGCATTTGAGTGCGGAAAGTTGCCATGGAAGAGAATATAGTAAATCCATTGACTAAACCCCTAACATAAAAGGTTTTTGAAAGGCATTTTGAGAAGATGGGCTCCAAGACTATGGGGAATTAGCTTTAGGACAAATGAGAGATCGTTGCTCCGCAAGCTAATTAAATTGGCATGTATAACTACTCCATGCAACAATTTTTATTGAATGATATTCAATAAAATGGCCATCTTCATCTGATGCATTATGATTTTCTTCACATGCATTTGGTTAAAATACTTAAATAATGCAAGATTATGGGACTTGGTCACACATATGATGGTAATCATGAAATAAGTCTCTATGATCATGATTTTAAATATTTCAAGTCATAGAATTTCATGAGATAGGGCATCTAAGATTTGGATAGATTTACATTAATGATGTATACACTAAAGAGTTGGATTTTGCCCTGTTTCATAGAAAATCTATGTTAGACATAGATATATGCTAGTGGCTACTTGTTAAAGAGCAAGTTCACAAAAAACTCACTTAAAGAATCCATAAGGTAGATGAAGTGGCATGTTGGTAGTAGTAAATTCTCTAGCTTGCAATAGTGTATATAATTAGTCATTTGACTTGAGGTTCCATAGTAACCTTGTATTCAAGTACTTGTGCTGTGAATTTGTTCCGATCATGAAGTGGGTCATCAAGAGCTTAGGTTAGGCACAAGCTGCCTAAGTATGGAGGTTGGTGAGTTCCAAGATTGAATTTGTCTCGCCCATTTGTGAAGAATGGGTTAATCTCCTATGTATTCTAGGATGATTGATTTAAAAAAATCCTCATGCAAGGTGATATGACAATTTGAAGAAAGAGTTTTACAAAGTTAAGGTCATGATTAGGAATTGAACATCAAGAATAAATACATAGTTATCGAGGCTGTTAAGGAATCAGTAAATACCTTATCCTAGGCTTCTTTCAGGAGATAGAGAATAGAAAGATTGTATTTGCATGGCTATTGTAAGCGGTTATGATTCACCCCAAAATTAATTCATCCAATTGGTTGGGCTCCATAGATTTGTGCTAGACATCGATTATGAAAATTGGGTACTCTTCAATTGATAGAGATTAGTTTATAGAGTGATTAGTTTAAAAGAGTTTAAACTAATTGGAATATTTAACATTAAATAAATCACAAAGAGTTGTAAGCCTATGTTTAGTTAATTGATAAACCTAAAGGATTACACACAAAAGCCTAAAACACTCTAATTAGAAATGGAGAAATTATCTAAAGTGTAAAATAATTTAATATGTCAAGTTTGGGTGAGAGACCAAGTTGACTAATTAAGAATTGGTCATAATGGCTTGCCTAATTTAATTGTTAAATTAATCAAAATAATTTAACGAGTTAAATTAGACTAATTAAATTAAAAAGTTAATTTAATTGGTGCCATGTGACAATTTAATTAGTCAAGGCCAACTTAAAGAGTTATGATTTATTAAGTTGATTTAATTAAATTAAGGAGTTAATTTAATTACAGAGAGAATCTAATGTGGGAGTGAAAATTAAAATAGAAGAGTCATTTTAAAATAATGAGTTGGCAATTTAATTTAGGAAATTAAAATCCAACTAAGCATGCAAGTGGGTATGCTAGTTGGCAAGATGTGAGGATAGTGAGGTGGATGTTTCTAGGAGCATCCAAACCACACTACAAATACACCACAAACTTTACACATGGCTGTCCAATGCTAGCATTTTTTACCCTTCCAAAAGAGGTTACCTCGTGTGTTGAGAAAAACATCTTCTCTTATATTCTTTTCAACCACCCTCTCTCTCTCTCTTTTCCAATTTCTTCACATCATTTCCCTTTTTCTTTCTTCTTCCTCATCCAAATTCTAGCAATTAAGTGAGGAACTAGAGTGTTCTAGGTATGTGTATCAACTTTAGAGGCACTATAATTGGAGTGCTAGTTGTTGGTGAACTAGATCTTACATTCAGAGAAGAGTTTCCATATATTAAAGAGGCATTTTTGGAAGATTAATCATCAGTGGCTTTGGTGCACACAAGCACGATTTTTCAATTTTCGTAATTCACATTTGGAAGAGTTTCTTTGTGCAAAGGTTGCTGTCCTTGGTGGTTTAAGGTGTGGAGAAAAAGATCCAAAAGAAAGAAGTGGTAGATCTTTTATAAAAGAGGTTCTAGTGGAAGACCTCCTTCTTGATTCAAGTTTTTTTTTATTTTTGGGTACTTTCTTTTGATCTAAATCCTTCATTAAGACATAAATAAGATCAATTGATTGTGATATTGCAAGTTTAATTTTGGTTTAATTTTGAAATATTTTGGAGCATTGCAATATTACTTCCTACATTAGGTGTTGTAAGCATAGTGTATGTAGATAAGGTTCTAGGGGAACTGCTCTTATGGTCCCCCTGGTTTCCTACTATTGTTGCTACCTCTTTTATCCCATGCCTTGCATTTGCTAGCTTTATAAGGGGCTATAGTTTTCTTGATCATAATATGCATGTTTGCTTGAATGAGAAGCTCCTCAAGTGCTGTTAGGTGGTTTTTTGGCTACGAACTCAGAACTTTTCATGCCACAGATTATGTTGGATAATGCTAGGCAACAACTCCTAGTTGATATAGGGGATTTCATGCATTATCGGGATGAAACAATTAAGGTTGTCTCCTAGGTACTTTTCATCCATTTACTTAATAGTAATTGGGTATGCCTCTATCCTGGGGTATTTACAGTTGATGGAGAAATCTTGGAGGAAATTTTGAGCTAATTGTTCCTAACTTGTGCATCTAGCTAACTTCTAGTTGAACCATATTAGAGCACACTTGGTGAGTATAGTGTGAAACACATTGTAGTGGGTAGCTTTACTCAGGTCGTAAAGCTTTATTCTTGTGAGGAAATTATCCAGGTATGATCTTAGGGGTCCACCATCCCATAAAAATTTGGCAGCTCGATAATCTTAATTCTTGTAACAAGTGCCTTCACTAAGATAGTTGGACAAAAGGCTTTGGGTCTTGGGAGAGTGAGGACCAAAAGGAGGTGCTCGCTTCTTGCTTCTTTGAAGCATTGAGACATAAGTAAGTAAGTCCAAACTCTAGTAGTATTTGGTAGTCATTGTGATGAGTCAGCTCAGAGGGATGATTGCACATCTAGCTATTTAGGTAGAGGAGTAATGTCTCACTTTGAGTTAGTTTTTCATTATGTCCTTTTTGGGGACAACAAAGCTTCTCTACTCTAATGAACAAATTGAGGTTGCTCTTAAGGGTAATGTTCTCAGGCATACTAGGCAACTACTTTGGCTACTACTTGCACGGAAGCATTCTCAAACAACATCTTCAACACCTCATGAGTTACAATATTGGTTCTCTAAAAGATAGGGCCTATTGCATTGGTGTATCCTCTAGTGGTAGGTGCACTTCAGGTGTCAACTTTGGTGCTGAAGGTGATTGCTCTTCAAGCTAGTGGTTTTCCATATTCTCACTTCTCGAGCAACCTAGTTGTTGGAATCTAAAGCTTTGGACCTCATCTACATTCTTAATGTTCTTTCTTCTTCAATCGAAGTTCCCTTTGGCGGTGCCAAGAAGATACTTCTCAGCAATGGAGTTCGGGTCCTTTCCAAAAATCAACGAATATGATGATATCCTTAATTTGGAATGCGTTTGCAACGAGTTAGAACTCATGATTTTATACAAGTGATTTTTTCTGTCTCATTTGACTTTGGCAATTGGTATATATAGTGATTAAATGCTTAATGAGCTTCGATGTACCTATTGGGATCTAGATGCCCATCTTAGTAAGCTTGACAAATTGGGCTCTCTACAACTTTACTTTACTTATTATTTATTGATTGGGCCATTTTATTTAATATTTACTTTTTGACACCTAGGGACTTAATTTGCCATATCAATATCCAAATATGCTAAGTGACCATTTGGCTTGCCTAATAAATAAAGTGTGAATTTGAGATTCAAATATAGTAAACTTTTGGTATTTTTGTGTTTAAATATATATATATATATATATATCCAAATATAGCTGATATAATTTTTCAATTTGTTTCACCAAAAAAAAAAAGGATATAATTTCAATTTAGAAATTCATTGTCCTTGCGAGACATGCCTTTTAAGTGATTATACATTTTCTTGTTTTCTAATCAAACACCACGAACTTCTGGCTATCTATTTTGGTGATGTTTCGTCAATTATGCACAGAGTTGAGCTTTATTAACCCAAAGCATTGCAAGTAATGATAGAAAAAAAAAAAGATAGAAGAACACCGTAGTCTTGACTAAGTGTAAGTGTCTGTATCCTTCGTGTTTCACTAGACATCAGCATTCCTTACTTAAACAACAATCCAAAAAATGGTTGTCATTTCATTGTCTTTCCACAAGCTCATATTTTGCTAGCTGCACGCTTGACTGTAAATTCTCCATTAATCAGAGCTCAAGACACTCTATATATATTTATATATATATATTCTTAAACAATGATACTGATTAATTTTGTTTCATGTTAAGTAATAACAATTGCTCCACGGCATTGAATATACATTCTCCACCGTTGAAGTTCTGTTTTTTTTTTTTTTTTTTTTTTTTTTTTTTTTTTCCCTCCAAAAAGATTAAGATTTCTTACCATTATGCTGATTGAATAATACCACGTAAAATTGTATCTATTATATTTGAGGGTGTTTTTAATTATTTAAACATCTTGATACTGAAAGTACCTGAGTCCTCCTAAGTTACAATTGAATTTTTATATCATCTAGACTTCCCAATAATTTAAAATCTCATAATTAAATGGCCCTATTAAGTAAAACAGCATTATAATATAATCCAATTTCAGTCAACTAATCACATTCATATTTCTCTTTCTAAACTTCAACATGCATGCTCATAACAAACAAATAAAATTTCTCACTAATTGTAGTTGATCAATTTTAATTCAAGTTTTATAAATTCACTGTCAAGTGGATTTCAGTCCAATCATATAAATCTTACACTTAAAATGTGAGAATTAGAGTTTGAACCCTAGTGGTTTTTGATGTATGTGTCTATATAAATAAAAAAAAATTATATACATATTGACGTATCAAGTTCATCCTACCGTATTTGTATGGCAATCATAAGCGAGTATGGTTCACCCCAAAATTGATTCATCTAATTGATTGGACTTTGTAGGCTTGTGCTAGAAATTGAGTACTTTTCAATTTATAGAGACTGATTGATAGAGTGATTAGTTTAAAAGAGTTTAAAATAATTGGAATATTTGATATCCAATAAATCACAAAGAATTATGAGCCCATATCTAATTAATTATGAACATAAATGGTCATACACAAAAGCCTAGAGCACTCTAATTAAAATAGCAAAATTATCTACAAAGTTAGATAATTTAATTGATCAAGTTTGGGAGAGAGACCAAGTTGTCTAATTAAGAATTGATCATAATGGCTTGATTAATTTAATTGTTAGATTAATTAAATTAATTTAAAGAATTAAATTAGACTAATTAAATTAAGGAGTTACTTTAATTGGTGTCATGTGGCAATTTAATTAGTCAAAGTTAACCTAAGGAGTTAAGTTGATTTAATTAACTTAAAGAGTTAAGTTGATTTAATTAAATTAAGGAGTTAATTTAATTAAAGAGATAATCTAATTTGAAGTAAAAGTTAAAATGAAAAAATTTTACAATAATGAGTTGGCATTTTAATTTAGGAAATTAAAATCCAACAAAACATGCAAGTGAACTTGCTAGTTAGCAAGGTGTGAGGATAGTGTAATGGATGCTCCTAAGAGCATCAAAGTAATACTATAAATACACCACAAACCTCACACATGGTTGGCCAAGCCAATGCTAGCGTTTTTTTATCCTTCCCAAAAAAGGTTATCTCATGTGTTGAGAAAAACATGTTCTCTCAGATTTTGTCCAACCATCCTCTTTCTCTTCCAACTTCCTCACACCATCTACCTTCATTCTTCTTCTTAATTTATCCTAATTATGTGCCTTAGTTCTGACCTTGACATATTAACCCATTTCAACCTAAAATTCTCATACAAAATAATTGAAATTCCTTTTAGGACACCTTGGAAAGTGTCTAGTTTACCAACCCAACATAATACACATGCCAAATAAATAGCATACGAAAGCAGTGAACTTTATATGTATATCTATGATTACTTAATATTGTCAATACATTTGAAATTGTCTTCAGTCATATAGACAGACAGAAAGTGTAGTAGCCCACCATGGAAAGACACATTTACATGTATATAGTCCTTACTTGAGAATGTCATGAGTTTATTATTATTAGATTCTATACAATTATTTGGTTAAAGCAACAGGACCATGAATCACAAAAAGATTCGTGCGCAAGGATACGTACCATTTAAAAGCCGTGGAGTTCCCAAATTCTCTAGTCTCCACACGTCCTCCTCAGATATGGGGTTAAATGCTCTCAAAATCCAGGCTGATGGTGATTTCAGCAGCTCCACAACACCGCCTCTCCCATGCACGTCATTTCAACCTCCAAGAAAAAGCTACTCCCTCAAGGGCCTATGATGCCAAGATGATCCATTCCTCGAAGCTTTAAAGTCCAACACCGAAAGTGTTCTGAGTAAAAGAGGAGACGAGAAATATTTAAGGCGCAAGAGCAATGAGTTGTCATATAAGGGGCGAAAAAAAAAAAGGGGTTAGTGTTTTCTCATGCAAGCATTCTTGTGATGTTGAAAGTGATAACTTGGTGAAGTTTTCAAAGCTTCCTCATCTTCCTAAGGAGAGATACAATACCAGATCCTTTGTTTTAAAGGGCTCACAGTAAATCTCATGATCATGAGAAGTGCATATTGTAAAGTTTGACTGTAATATTTAGAGTGCGGCTCTTAATTAGGTGCTAGCTAGGAATGGTCATACAATGTGATATTAATTTTTCTTATTAGTGGGTATGATAATTAATTAATAACTGTGTATGTTTTTTTAGAATTAACGTACCTCAATTCAATCATTAACTACTGAGAAGAAATTTTTACGCGATTTATATTATGGGACCTCTTTGTTTTTGTTTGAAAAATTCTTGTATACGCGTCGTAGTTTGATATGGACCTACAATTGCAGTATAGTACACCACTCATTCTCATGTATTTGGACGAATTGAAATGATTACATTTACATTGTTCATGAGGTTCGAATACTTTTGTAGGCAACTGCTCGATTTCAAATATGTAACTTAATTATGACTGTTGGAAGAATTTGCATGTAGCTTATGTAATTTAAGATCCTACCGAGAATGACTTTTATAAGCTCAGTGTTCCTACAAAGTACGAGCCACAGCCTAATAAGAGTTATTAATTTAAACTATCAATTTAACATATTGGATGTTTGGGCTAAAAATGTTATAGTATTTTTTATATGAAAAATATTTTTCTATTTTTTATATAATGTAAGTTTATTTTAATGATTTCAATGTATATTTATTTTTTCATACATAAAAATTAAAAATCATGATAAACTGGCAATTATATGTATAAAATAGGTGAGTTATATTGGTAGTTATTGTATAACTTCTAGTTATTAGAAATAAATAAAAGAAGTTGCGGCATTTAGACAAATCATCCAAATACACACTAACAAGAGGATATGTACTTTATTAATAGTATATATGTAAATAAAATTTCTCGATACAAGAAGGAGTCAATTATCCATTTAGATTAACTAACATAAATTTGGTGCTATGCATGGCTTATCAACGAATTAAATTAAATAAAAGAACTCACAAATGTACAACTTTTTTCTTTTTTTAAGCTCAGACTTTATTTTTGTTTTGTTTTTTCTTTTTTTTTTTTGTTGAGAAGAAATAGAAGTGAATGTTATTGAAGATCAGATACAACGTATTCTTCCATATATGAAAAGTGCAATGGGTAGGCCAATCTAACTAGATAATGAGCGTATTGATTTGTATTTCGTCTAACATGATTACAGGAGACAGAACTAAAATTAAGAAGACTCTTCCTAACATAAAAAATAAGTGGACCAATATGTGCTAAATTGAGATCATCAGCCTGAAGGGCCTGAATAACCGATAAATAATCTCCTTCAACAATCACCATAGTCCACGAGAATCAAGAACACAATTCATATGACGCCTACTGCTTCTGCATCAAAGTTCCCATGATGAAGTCGAGATATCCAAGCCAGACACTGCCCAATATTATTCCTTGCAACAACACCAACACCGATTGAATTCCTATCCCTGAACAAGGCAGCATCAAAATTCAATTTGATATAATCCTGATATGGGGTTGTCTACACTGTAGGGCTAACACGCAAATCAGAAGTTAAATTGATAGCAAATGCCTGTTGGAAACGATCAAAGAAACTTCGTGCAAAATTTGTAACTTCTAATGGTGACTACTTTCATTCTCCAAATTGTAGTTGGTTTCTATGATATCAGAGTCCCCAATAACAAATAAGAAAAAACACAGAAGCACTTTTATCAACTGCTTTCGACACTTTGAGGAACCACTCCAAAACTGAATCAACTGGGCAAAAGATCACAGCATTTGCAAGATTGGAAAGAGCCCATAACTGTCTTGCTATATGACAGTGACGCGGACGGTGCAAGGATTCTGCTTCTGCAGCTTCACAGATATCACAAGCAGAATAATCAGTAACTCTCAACTAAAGTAACACTGCCTTAGTAGGGAAGATGTTATGAGCTTTTCGCTAGGAAAAATGATACACTTTTGGAGGGGCATTGCTGTTCTCTGTAATTTGATCTAGAAGAACTACGGGAGCCATGATTAAGTTCCTGCTGTGTGCATTTAAGAATTCGATCAACGAAGTAGGTTACTTTTACAGAAAAAATACCTGACCAAGAATAGTGCCATCCAACATTGTCCTTGTTATCAAAACCACCAAGTAGAACGCTTAATATAGCATTGCGATCAAATTCCCAAAAAAATTCCTAAAATCAAATCAGAAGTCCAAGGCCTAAAATTGGCAACAATTAAATCTGAAACTTGGGAATTAGCTGGCAAGACTTTGGGGTGAGAAATAACTTTGAATGATGTGCAATCGAGGAACAAATTTGTCATGCCAAATATGGACATTGGTACCATTACCAATTTGCCATCCAAGTCCTTCCCTGAGTAGAGGTAGGAATTCCAAGATTCCTTTCCATGAGAAAGAGGGATTGGTTTTGATGTTGCAAGAAATGACAAACAGTTTATTTGTCGATGGTCAAGCTATTGAGAAGTCGACCAAAGATAGGAGCTCGGGTGAACATTTATTGGGCTAATTGGTGGAAACTAGTCAAGGGCTCTAGAGGTCTAGACATCGAAAGGTAGGGACATACTAAGCATAAGTGGTAGGATCAAGTATGGGTTCTAAGGTCGAAAGGTGGGGACACGTGACGTATAGATGGATATTAGGTTATACTAGTTAGCCCTTTTTCTTGATAAATGAGGGGGTATTTATAATTGATCAGGTGGCAAATTGAGTATTGTCCGCTTGTCATGTATACTATCTTCTTTGTACACGTGTTATAGTATGGAGGGTTAAGATCACCCCATCCCATAGGTATGGGTCAGGTGGTTAGGTCTACCCGATTAGAAAATATGCGAATCCTTGGGTATATTTGTGATTTTAGTTAAGTATGAGGGTATATAAGTCTTTTAGAAATTCTCTCCTTATCATGAATCCCCCCAAATTTCTTAGTTATGAGTGAAACTCATAAGTGGGAAAGTTGATCTAAACCATTGATCTATGTTATTTGACTCAACGACTTGTAGCTTTTAGCAAGTAGGTGCTGAGATAACTTGTTTCCTTTTTCTATTAATTGTGTTATTTTTCATTTTCTTATTTGTTGGTTTTCACATTTACACGATCATGGCTAGTAGATCTTCATCATTGTCTTTGTCTAGTGGTAAGGTCGGAGCTCGTGGTTGGGCTCTTCGACTTCTAGATCTTTTGTGTCCCATTTTTGTTGACCTTAACGACCCTAATAAACCCTTGAATGCCCCTAGTAAGATTCATCCAAAGGTCTCTGCATCTTTACGTAGTAGATTTTTTATACCCGATTGTTATAAGATAATAATGCCAGATGTTGGGCCAAAGAGGTATCAACCTCCGCCCAATTGTTTAGCTTTCACGTTCCAGTATTAGAAGTTGGCTTAAAGTTCCCTATATATGAACTGTAGCTAATAATATTAGGACCCTAGGTGTTTGTCCAACCTAATTAGTTCCCAACTCCATTTGTAATATTCTAGGTTTTATCATTATCATGCATTACTTCTAGGTTGAGCCCTCTTTCGTTAAGTTTTGGTATCTTTTCCATGTCAACCCTATCATTCACTCGGGCGATTGGGGCTTTTACTATGTCATTGCCCATCAAAATTTTAAATTTTTGACCAACTTCCCAAGCTTAGCTAGCCTTTGGAGCCATAAATGGTCTTTTTGTTGAAGATCCCCCAAATAGACCTTAGAACATTCCCCATAAGTGGTGATATGATAAACCGACCTTTTTCTCTAAAGAGAAAACTTCTTGGGTCAAAGGTTTTGTCGAGGAACATTTAATAGCTTAGTAGTTCAACTTTCAAGACCTTCTTTGCCAAGAAATGCTTAAACTTGCCAATCTCTCTCTAGTTAGGCTTCGGCATAGGAGAACTCTTAATAATTTTATAAATTTCCTTTATTTAATATCAACAACTTTTAACCTTGTTTTTACTTTTCTTTCTTTTGCAAACATGATGACCTTCAAGGTGATGACCACAAACTTTATGAAATAAAAAAAAATTGAGGCTGCAGCTATTAAAAGGCACAAGAAAGATGAGACCTCCATAGCTGCTCACAAAGAAAGTTCTAGACCTATTCTACCATTCGATGATGTTACCTTGCTTTCTATAGGCCTAGTCTCTCATTGTGCCCATGCTATGAAAAATGTGTCTTTGGCTCCTCTCCCTCTCAAGTTAATTTTTGTGACTGCCGATGATACTGAGTGATCATTTGACCCTACACTTGACCTATTTGAGGATGCAAGCTTGACCAAAGTTTCACAAGATAAAGCAGTCATCAAAGATTTTGGGTGAGGGGTCATACATCAGCCTTAGCAGCCACTTGACTCATTCTAGTGGTCTAACTATTCACATAAAATGACATTGGGTCCCTTCCATAAGTCAATTTTGGACTATCTCGACTTCCTTACCTCTACCTATTCTTCTAGTTAATGATGAGGCCTTGGTGAAGCCTCATAAGTTGACCCAAAAATTGTAAGTGTTATGCATCTTTACCCATTAGAATGGCTTTCTACCTTGACTTATCATCAATCTTTATTTAATTTTGATAAGTGATTTTGGGATAGGTTCTATGATCTATACACACTACTAAAAAAATAGAAGTTTGCGATGATTTTTGTGACGAAAAAAATTCATCGCAATTTGCGACAGAAAATCTGTCACAAAATTTTTCATTGCAAATTCCATTGCAAATTGTATAAAAAATTGGAAAAATGTTAGCAATGGAAAAATTCATCACAAAAGGAAAAATTTGCGATGGATTAAAATCCTTCGCAAAAATAGTAAGTTTGCGACGAAAAAAACCATCACAAAATGCAAAATTTGTGATGGATTAATATTCATGGCAAAGCTGTGCATTTGCGACGGAAAAATCTGTCACAAAAGTTGAATTTTGCAACAGAGTTTTATCCATCGTAATTTCAGCACCAACAAACTCTTGCTGGTGCTAGCTGCTGGCCGCTCGTCGGCCGGCGGCCAATGGTCAACCAGATCTCAATTTTTTTTATTTTTTGAATTATTTTTAAAATTAGTTTTAATTGAAAAAAAAATTAAAATGGTTGTTTAGCTTGTTGTTTCAGGTTTGAAGGTACAATACTTGTGTATTGTTTACATTAATTGAGGTAATTTTTTTAATTATGCTGACATTTAATTACGTTTTAGTTATCTTCATTATTGGCTAGTTAATTATCTCCATTAATTAAAATTTTATTTATGTTTTAGTTATTTCTATTATGTATTAGGTAATTGTGTTTTAGTTATTATTAATATATTTTAGTGAATTGTTTCCATTAGTTAAAATTTGAATTATGTTTTAGTTGTTATTAATATGTTTTAGTTAATTGTCTCAATTAGTTAAAATTTGATTATGTTTTAGTTAAAACTTGATTTACATGTTAGTTATCTCAAATAATAATTGTATACAATATTTAAGTTTTTATTTAGTTTGGGGAATTATGATTTATTAATAAATATGTGCGCTTGTAACATGTGCTTAATGATGTAGGCTATTTTAACTTGGTGGAATTCTTTTGTAAGTGTCAATTTTTGTGAAGCATTTAGAGGTAAGTTTGGATATCTTGTTTTAATTTTATATATTTTTATATATTTTTATAGTACAATACATTAGAAATGTTTAGAATTGGTGGAATTAGAAAAGAGGATGGGATGTTGAGAGAAGGGGTGGAGCCTTCTCGTTTATTGTTGATTGGTTTTTAATTGCTTGCATGATGATAATGGATATAAGGGGGAGTGTTTATGTGTCATTATGTGTTTACTAATATTGTTAATTATTTTCAATAAAAATGATGTTCTCATTATGTTTAGTTTTAGTTTTTGGGCAATTTGGTAATCTTATTTTATAGAGGTATTTGGACAAAATTCTTGCTATAAGAATCATGAAATTAATCCATAAATGAAAATAATATATGAATTTGAAGAATAATTTTGATATTTACATCCAAATCAAATTTCAAGGAGGGTTGAGATTACATAATTTCATCCTCAAACTCACTACTTCAATAGCTATTAATCTCATCTTAGTACGGGCTTTGGACAAATCACGAGCCGGCCCATATCAAACAAGAGATCACCCTATATTAAAAATCATAGTAAATGTTAATATCCCAAATCAAACAAACTCAAAATAAGTTTTTGACCTACTTCATTTGTTAGGTCATCCTTTAATTCTTTTGTCGACTATTCTTCATTTTTTTTTGTCAAATGTATTCATCTCTAAATAATAATTTATAATAATAATATTAATAATCAATTTTATTATACTGTGAGCAATTACTTTCTAATGAATATACATTAATAAAGTAAATAATCAAATAGTTTTATCAAAATCAAAATGTTTATAATAAAATTACTTTTGCATCGCTCAAATTGAGATCATTTTTAATGAATTTACTCATTTACAGAATATGGATATTTATGTCGAGAAGAGTAGGATGTATAATAAGCTCTTGCTGAATCGAAAAGATTATACAAGAGAGTTTGTTGTTGGTGTGAAAAATTTTATTGACTATGCATCTGTCCAACCTCAATGTTTGGTGGATAGAGGAATAAGGTGTCCTTGTTCAAATTGTAAGAATTTGAAAATTTTGATACCGAATGAAACGCATGTACATTTATTAAAATATGGGTTTTAGCCTAATTATTAGTATTGGACTGCACATGGGGAGGCTGAACCTTTGGATTTCAATGTACATAGGGGAGCTCCTAGTAATGCTCATTTTTGTGGTGATGCCACGAACAATACGTATGATGCTATGGGAACTAGTAGCCATACTGAAATGAATCATGAGGAAGGCATTAATCTGAATAGAGAGGAACATCGAAACATAGATGCTCAAGCCTTTTATGACATGTTGGCTACTGTCCAACGACCGTTGTGGTCAGGTTGTGAAACTCATTGTGAGTTGTCTATGACTCTACAAATGATGTGTTTAAAATCTGACTACAATATGTCTCAAGGTTGTTTTGATTGAATGGCAGAACTTATTAAATCCTCAAATCCCATAGAAAATCATGTCTTGAATAACTTTTACTATGCAAAGAAATTGGTTTCAAAATTGGGATTAAGTTCTATGAAGATCGATTGTTGTATCAATGGTTGTACATTGTTTTATAAAATTGATGCTAATCTAGATGAGTGCGAGTTTTGCAATCATCCCCGTTTTAAACCAGTTGTAAGAGGTTGTGAAATGGGAAAGCAAATTCCTTACAAATGAATGCATTACTTACCCTTAATTCCTTAGCTTAAAAGATTATATGCATCTTTGAAATCAGCCAAGCGTATAAGGTGGCACTTTGAAAACAAAAGAAATTTTGGTATTTTATGTCATTCTTCTGATGGGTTTGCTTGGAAGCATTTTGATGAAATACATCTAAATTTTGCACTTGAGCCAAGAAATGTTAGGCTTGGATTTTGTGCAGATAGATTTAACCCCTTTAATTAATCTGCTACACCGTATTTATGTTGACCGATTATTGTAACTCCATATAATTTACCTCCTGAATTGTGTATGACAACTCCTTACATGTTCTTAACTTGCATAATACTTGGCCCACATAATCCTAAAAGTAGAATTGATGTTTATTTACAACCGTTAATTGATGAGTTGAAATTGTTATGGGAAGATGGCATAGAAACTTATGACATCTCTAAAAAGTAGAACTTTCAATTGAGGGTAGCTCTTATGTGGACAATCAATGATTTTCCTGCTTATGGCATGCTATTAGGTTGGATAACAGCAGGAAAATTAGCATGTCTAATTTGTATAGAGTGAATTAATGCATTTGGATTGAAGAATAATGGAAAAGTGTTTTAGTTTGATTGTAATCGTCAGTTTTTGCCTGCAGATAACATGTTCAGGAGGAATAGAGATGCATTTTATAAGGGAAGGATTGAACAATCGGAGGTACCTCCTAGATTGATCAATCAACAAATATAAGAGAGGATTTATAATGTTCCCAAAATCATTGACTTACAAGTAACTTTTGATAAATTACCTGGATATGGTGTATCACTTGGATAAAACAAATTATATTTTGAGAATTGCCTTATTGGAAAGATAACTTGGTTCACCATAATTTGGATGTTATGCATATCGAGAAGAATATCTTTGAAAATATGCTTAACACCTTGATGGATATGAAAGGTAAGACTAAGGACAATGAGAAGGCAAGACTTGACTTGGAGGAATATTGTAGGAGACTGGGGTTACATTTGAGACTTTTACCAAATAAGAAATAAATCAAACCGAAAGCTTGTTTCTCCTTAATTGTAGATCAAAGGCTAGAGTTATGTAATTAGCTAGAGAATCTTAAAATGCCAAATGGGTATGCTTCAAATTTGGCAAGATGTGTTGATAAAATAAAATTGAAATTACGTGGGTTGAAGAGTCATGATTGCCATGTATTTATGCAACAGTTGCTACTAAGTACCTTAGTTTGCTACCACAAAATGTTTGGAAGCCTTTAATTAAATTAAGCCAATTTTTTCAGGAATTGTGCTCAACAGAATTATGTGTAGATAGTTTACTGCAATTGAAAAAAAACATCCTAGTTGTCTTGTGTAAGTTGGAACACATATTCCCACCTGGTTTTTTTGATTCAATGAAGCACTTGATAGTACACCTACCGTATAAGGCACTTATCTATAGGCCTATACAATATAGATGGATGTATCCTTTTGAGAGGTAAATAATTAATCTAATGTGTAATTCTATAAATATTCCATACATATTAAACATTTATAAATATATATTCCTATGCTTTAGATTCTTACATGATTTAAAAGGCACGATAAAAAATAGAGCTAAAGTTGAGGGATCTATATGTGAGGCATATGTAGTCCAAGAATCAGCATATTTTTCATCGTATTACTTCGAGTCTCACATTTAATTAAGGAGTACGAGAAGTAAATGAAATGAAAAGGAGGGCTATCATGATCAACAACCACACACTCTGTCAATCTTTAATCAAACTGGACACCTTGCTGGTAAGTGTTCTAGGTGATGGTTGAATGATGCTGAGTTGAAAGCTGCCTCATTGCAAGTTCTTATAAATTGTGACAAAGTCGCGCCTTGTCTCGAGTATGCTTACTTTCAATTCAATATAAATTCATTTTTAATTAAAAAGTTTGAACTAAAAAATTAAAACTAATGTTCAAGCTTAATATATTTTAGACGTATAAAGCATACCTTCGATATTGTTTTCCCTTCATCAGCGACCTTCAAGTGGAGCAATCTATTGATCATGATTATTTTGTAGATTGGTTCCAGAAACATATAAGTATTAAAAACCTTTAAAAAAAAATTCTCTGTGTTAACTAATAAAAACTATATTAATTATTCAATTCTTTGCTATTATTTATAGGTGCACGATTCAAAAAAATATGGTACAAAATCAATATTTGAAGGATATAGCATGGGGTCCTATGAGACAAGTCAAGACATGGCATTTTTGTTTTTTGTTAACGGATATGTATTTCATACAGATTCGTAGGCAAAGAATAAAAAGACGTGCAATTCTGGATTGTGCCTCAAAGGTGAAGGATTATCATAATTTTATGAAAAATTGAAGGAAATAATCCTACTAGAGTATCCAGGTGTACCTAAAAAGAAAGTTTTCCTCTTTAACTATCATTGGTTTGATACATTGTCTAATCATGGAATTAGGATAATAAAGAGTATGATATCATTGAAATAAAAAAAATGGAAAATATCCAAAGTTTGATCCTTTCTTCATTGCTCAACATGCATCCTAAGTGTATTATATTCCTTATCCTAGTGCTAAAAGAGATAAAGTCAATTGGAGGTTTGTGATCAAAATAAGATCAAGACGTAGGGTGGATAAACATCATACTATGGAGGTAGCTTTACAAGAACCACCTACCACAGTCAATGTAGTTGTTGATACCGATCCAAGTGGTGACTTAATTGATATTAAGGGACCTTATGAAGAAATATATCCAGAAAACAATCAAGTGATAGGTAATGATGAAAAGTTAGAGGACGAGGATGAGGGAGAGAACATGGACAAGGATGAGAATGAGGATGATTAGTTTTGTAATTTATTGTTATGTAATGAACATTTATAAAAAAATTCATTATTAATGTACTATATATATTATCAATTCCAAACACAGTTATACTTTTAAGAATGCTGGCTTTCACTTGTCGATTGGTAATGAACATTCTACTTAATTATATTGATCAGTGCTACCCAATTTGATTTATCTATAGTCAAACATGTATATAATAATTTATAATAATATGTTTGATGCTATTTATCTATAATAATTTACATAATTAATATTTGTTATAGATGTTGAGTAGTAGAAAAGGAAAAGGCAAGGCTGTTCCGTCTAATACTGCATCGGAGTTATATACACCTCCACACACTTATCTAGGTGTGGTGTCACGTAGTTCTCCACTAGATGCATCATTCACTTTCTCATCTATGCCATCTACATCGGCATCTGTAGATATAGGGAGTACGGATGTTCCTTAAAGGATATTTATTCGGCCCTAAGGGAGAGAGTAATATTTTCTAATCCTTTTAATTATAGTAATTTATAATGTTATGTATACTACTAATTTATATTTTATCGTTTTAATATATGATGTAAAAATATCTTTGTGAAACAAGTTCTCTGAGGAGTTGGCATGTGCCTAAGAAATAAGTAATATTATTAAAAGGCACTTACCACATTCTTGGAGATCATGGAAAAAAATTCCAAATGGAGTTAGAACCATATGGTTTGGGGAGTTTAAGGTAAGAATTATTTCATGTATCAAATTTTTTTTCTTAAGTCCATATCAAAATAAAAGAGTTCTCTAAATGTTTTAAATTCTTTTATGTGCCTTAGAAAAAATTTACATGGTATGAACATAAGGGTACATTGATTCGCAAAATATTTGAGCACCATGGCTCGGAGATATTAAAAAATAAATTGCACTAAGCACGTCAATCCCAAAAGAAGCCCACTTGGATGGGAGATGAAGTGTGGGATGGATTGCTTCAAGAATGGGCTAATGATGGATTCAAAAAAATGAGCACTCGGAATAAAGCGAATTGGGGATCGAATTGTGGTGGTGTTGGATTTCCACTTCATCAGGGTAGATGTATCTCACACCTATCTCACAAAGATAAATTTGTAATTTTTATAAAGGTATCATACTTAATTTAATTATAATTGATTCTTGATAAATGTGTTTAGATGTAGGAGAAAGAACTTGGACACCTACCTAGACTTGCAGAATTATTTATGCATACACATTCTACATTAAATGAAAGAGGTGAATGCATATGGGTCAATGAATGTGCCCAGAATACATATGTAAGTAGTATGTTTTATAAAAACTAGGAAAGTTTAAATATTATAAATTTTATTTTAGAAAGTTTAAATATCATATATATGTTACTTGATAAAATAGAAAGTTTTAAGTTTTATATAAGTTAATCATTCTATGTACTTCATTTGTAGAATATGTTCAACAATTGACTAGAGGAGTTCTCTAGTTAAAGTTTAAGTAATGGTATTGATAGGTCTTCAGTGCCCATGTCATCTCAACTTCAGGTGAAAGTTCTAAGTTATCAATTTGTATTTTATATTATTTTTCAATTGAATTATTTGATTGTTATTAATTTGTAGTTATATTTTTTATGCAGATATGGAAAGATACAGTAGGTTGATCGAAGAAGGGGTGAATTTACGGACTTGGAAGTGAGGCTTCCTTTGTCTTAGGTCACTCATCTGGAGGACCTCCAAATAATCCGCCCTATGAAAGTGAACAAATGAAGATATTAAAAGAAGAAATGGCATCGATGAGATCGGAATTAATGATGCGTCGAGAAGAAAATATGATGTTTAAACAAATATTTATAGATGTGGAGGTGATGATGTGATAGATGTTCATGCAATAGAATATGCATAACCCATCATCATCATTTCAACCTAATATATCACCATTTTATCCGCCTACAAATCTTTCCTTCATAACACCGGGTGCTAATTTACCTCGGCTAGAGGTATCTCCTACACCATCCTTATCCAAACCTACTAATGAACACCTACGAAGAAATATAGATAAGGATTTGGATGAGGATGATGATTGATTTTGACTTATGCATTTGGGTATATATTGTATTAAGATAATTTTACTTTGGTAGTTCACATTTTAATACTTTCATATTGTCGAATGCTTCAAATATTTTGTTAATTTAATGTTATATCTGGATTTTATGAAAGATGTAATGTTTTATCATTTGATAGTTATAAATATCATTAAATATGGTGATTTTAGATTTATGAATATATTATGTTTTGATTATAGGTTTTTTACTATTTAAAAAATTTAGCCAAAAAAAAATTAAAATATTTTGCAATGGAAACATTCTTAAAAAAATGTGTTTTGTGATGGATTTTTCCGCTGCAAAAAAACATAGAAATTGGAAATTTGCGATGAAAAGGATTCCGTTGCAAAATATCAATATTTTACGATGAATTTTGCCATTGAAAATTTGCAGTGGACTTTTCCATCACAAAATCCATCACAATTATTTGCGACCAAAGATTTTGCGAAAAATTTTTTCTGTCACAAAATCCATCATAAAATCAATTGCAAACTGCCATTTTTTTAGTAGTGACAGTGGTCGCATGAGCGAGATGGATCATGCTATGTTGATGTCCATCCATTTCTGTTTCATTGAAGAGCATCTCGCACATAACTTAATGCAGGTATTCTCCGTTTCAAGAATTCTAGCTTAATCTTTATGCTTTTTTTTGGTTGTGTCGTAACTGAATTAATCTTGATCACATCGTGCAAGTTACTACATTTGCACATACCTTAGCTCTACAGTACCTTTTTCTATGACAGTCAAGTGGTCATGGATATATAGGTAGTTGACCTAAAGGTCGAGCTAGAAAAATTTCAAGGTGAGATCTTAGCCTTTCTCTCTTAGTTGGAAAAGAAGATTAGGGCTAAAGATCTAGCCCTTCAGGAAAAAGAAGATAAAGTCAAAGTCTAGAGGCAGAGATTGCTCGAATTAAGTCTGACCTAGCGACCTCCATAAAGTTTGGTTGACCTATCCTTTTACTTGTATTTTATTCAACGAAATAGGGTTTGTTACTCACCCTGTGTAGTCATGACCTTTTTCAAGTTGTCGACCTGGCGGCCTATAGACCTATTGACCATGTTAATTACTCAATCTTTATTCCACGGATCCCTTTGTACATTACTTTGAATGATCTTAACCTTTCTAGATTGTTGATTTGTCAACCCATTGATCGTGTTAATTGTTCCTTGGTGTCTTGCACCTTAGGCTTGAGTTACGTATTACTTCACATTATCTTAAGCTTTCCCAGGTTGTTGATTTGTCGACCAATTGGTCTAGGTGGTCGACCATTTTTCATGAATTCTAATGTCTAAACCTTTTTTAGGTTGTCAACCTTTCGACCATTTTACATGATTTCTAATAATCTTAACCTTTTTCAGGGTAAGCCCAAAATATCTTGCGACATAGTCCTTGACCTTTCGACCTTTTTCAAGTATACTATTTTTTTAGGTACATTTAGACCTCTTAACCTAAGGTGGTCGACCATCGTTCATGAATTTTGATAGTCTTAACCTTTTTCAGGTTTTTGACATACTTCTCGAATTTTCAACCATTCTTGGGTTCAATCAAGAGCATTAGAGTTCATAATTGGTTTTAAGCGTAGCATTAGACCTTTCGCCCTTTTTTAGGTCAAGCATGACCTTTCGACCTTTCTTAGGTTAAGCCTTTGATATCTTGATCTTTTTCTAATTTTTGATGTTGTTTTAGACATCTCAACCTTTCGACATGTATAGAGTTCTAGACCTTTTTCAGGTTTGACATGTTTAACCTTTTTTTTTCATGTTTAAGACATTTATCAAATTTTTGAGCTTTTTCAGGTTCTTGATTTCAACTTTTTTTAGGTCTTTGACATGCTCAAACGTTTTCAAATTTTTGACATTTATCGAGTTTTTGACCTTTTTCAAGTTTTTTAGTCTTTTCGACCTTCTCTAGGTCTTTAGACTTTCCAACCGTTTTTAGGTTTTTGACATTTCAACCTTTTTTAGGTCCATTAGTCTTTCCAACCTATTTTAGGTTTTTGACATTTCGACATTTTTCTAGTCCATTAGTCTTTTCAACCTTTTCTAGGTCTTTAGACTTTAACATTTTTCAGGTTTTTGACATGTCAACCTTTTTTAGGTCTATTAGTCTTTCCAACCTTTTTCAGGTTTTTGATATTTTGACCTTTTTTAGGTCCATTTATCTTTTTGACCTTTTTGAAGTCTTTAAACTCAAACCTTTTTTAGGTTTTTGACATGTCGACTTGTTTCAGGTCCATTAGCTTGACCTTTCTTAGGTTCAACCGGAAGCATCGAAGTTTACTATTAGCTTTATGTGTTGCATTAGACCTTTCAACCTTTTTTAGGTCAAGCATGACCTTTCGACCTTTTTCAGGTCAAGCCTGCAATATCTCTATCTTTTGGTATTTAGTGTTGATTCAGACCTATTGACCTTTCTCAGGTCATGGCATCTCGCTCTTTCAATCCTGCTAAAAAGGTGAAAAGCTAACAGCAGTAATGTATATGCAATAACTTTACAAGCTTGATCGTATATAGGATACGGCAATTTACAAAAATATAGATAGTACAACATGCTTAAACATAGAACTTTCTTAAACTTTATATTCCCCAAGGTCGTGTGAGCTCTTTCCCATCAAATGATTGCAATTTGTATGCTCTGTTCTTCACCACTTTCACGACTTATACCATTGTTTGACCTTTTTCAGGTCTACTTAGTTTGGTCAGTGGTTGACCTATTTCCACTCTTTTTTGACATATGCTTTTGTCTGCTATTAAAAATTGGTAACAAGCATATGAAATGGTGGTAACGTATATGATTTTAATATGTGAAGTAAAGTATAAAGGTAACCATAAAAGTCTAAAACAAGAATAATCCTGCGGCATGCTTAGATACTTCAACATCTTTTTAGTGTTATATCACTAACCTCTAAACTTCTGGCTTTCACATTCTTATTGTAGTTCCTTGCTATTTGCTTTTCCTACTAAAGAATTCATCATACGGATGCCCTTTTCACTTCCTCAATAATGTTCACATAAAAACTCACTCTTCTGTATTATCTTGAAAGGCAAACTTTTGCATCCAAAATGCTTCCATTTCAATCTCTGAGGGATTACTGTTTCAACCTCATAGACCATATGGAAAAGTGTTTATCCAGTTGAAATTATTGATGTTGTCTTGTAATCCCATAATATACCTAGAAATTCATCTACTCATGCACTTTTGCCTTATCTTTAATCATATTCATTTCCTCTATGTATATATTTCTCATCCTCTTCTATGAGGGTCTCTATATCAAAAAGTGATTCTTTCGCCAATGTTGACACTAAAGAACTATCCTTAAGGCCATGAATTCATACGCTGACTACCATGTCTATGATAAGATAAGACACTTACAACACCTCACTATTACAATGACACACAAAAGCACAAGGAGTCTCATGTTCTTTCCTTATGGTAAACCGTATAAAGTGGTAATGAATATCTCCACAAGTTGGGTATTTTGAATCTTATATGTACTATTTTTGGTAACTGCTATTCTTTTAACTTAACCCCTTCCAATGTTTTGCTCCACTATTCTACCGGACCATTGATCTCCTACATTTCTGTGAGCAACCTCTCTTTGAAACACTGTCAAATGATCTCATTCTTTTAATCTTTTGATAACTCTCATTCTCTTCTAATTCTTCTTCATGTCTAATGATCTTTAACCCTTTTTAATGCTTCGAAGGCTCATTATGAAGTAATTACCTTGGGAAAGGAGGTTATAGTCGCAGTGCTGAAGCTGTATTTACCAATCTTCTGTCAAATACCTTATTTGTCACAGTCTCTATTAAAGCTTGTAGCTCTAATGCGTAATTCCAACCACTAGTCTAGTGGCGTGGGAGGGGTTTGCTGCCATGGAAGTGAATCGACATGAATTTTCAATATCCCCACAGTCTTATTCGATGTTACCGTCACAAGCTCTGCTTAGCCCAAAGTTCCAAACACTCAATTTGATTTCCTACAGATGACACCTACTAATATCGCAAGAAATGATAAATAGTATATTTGTCGATGATCAAGCCATCGAGAGGTTACTGAAGATAGGAGCTCGAGTGAGAATTTATTGTGCTAATTGGTAGGAACCAGTTGAGGGCTCTTGAGGTCTAGAGATAAAAAAGTAGGGACATACGAAACATAAGTGGTAGGATCAAGTATAAGCTCTAAGGTCAGAAGGTGGGGATACTTGATGTATAGATGGGTATTAATAATTGATCATGGGGTAAATTAAGTATTATTCGCCTATCATGTATACTATCTTCTTCGTACACGTGTTATGGTATAGAGGGTTTAGATCACCCCATCCCACAGGTACGGGTCAGGTGGTTGGGTTGACCTACTTAGAAAAGACATGGATCTTTGGGTATATTTATGATTTTAGTTAAGTATGAGGGAATATAAGTCATTTAGAAATTCTCTCTTTATCACGTTTCTAATGGCGCATGAGTAACATCATAATCTAGAAAATATTTTTCCTTATAAATTTTGTAGAACAAAGAACTTGTTTAGCTAGCAATGCTCTATTAAAGGAATGTAAGTCTCTGAAATTGAGTCCTCTATCACGTTGCTTGCACTAAGAGAATCCTAACGTAACTAGTGGATTTCACGGGACTGATAGTTCTCCCACCAAAATGAAGCCATCATTGATTCAATATCTCGAATAAGTTCAACTGGAAATTCAAAACAACTCATGTCATATATCGGTGTTATTCAGACAACAGAGTTGTTCAGAATTTCTTTCTTGCCCATATATAAGGTCTTCTCACTCTAGCCACACATTATGTTCCATAGCCTCTCTGTAATGTAAACAATGATGGCTCTCTTTAATTTACCAACCACCATTGGGAGACCTAAATATTTCTCATGTTTATGAAGAATATGCATTCCAAGAATGGACTGGATCCTCTACTGAATAGATAGGTTAACATTTCTACTGAAGACAATTGATTACTTGTCAAAATTAATCTATTGGCTAGAAGCTTGATCATATTAGGAAAATACTTGTTTTATGTATGATGCCTCATCCTTGGTTGCTTGGTTGAAGAGTAAAGCATCATCAGCAAAGAAGATATAGAAGACTTTAGGAGTTGATTGGCAAATAGATATGCTTGAAATCAAGTTATCTTGTTTCTTACAGCTAATTAAAGCATTAAGAATTGCACAAAATAAGAATAGGTAAAGGGATAGAGGATCTCCGCACCTTAAATGATACTGAGGGTACAAAAAACCTAATTTTGCACTATTATGAATAATAGAATAAGAGACCATAGATACACATTTCATAATTAAATCTAAGTCCTCCAGTAAAAACAAGCTTGAGTAAAACCTTTCGCAAGAAAAAACATTGCACTTATCATAGGCCTTACTTATGCTTAATTTTGTGGTTTTCTTCCCAGTTTTACCACATCTCATTCTCTTAATATAATTATTCACTTCGAGGGAAACAAGAATGTTTTCAGTAATGAGCCCCAAAGGTACGAAAGCATATTAAGATTCTAAATAATGCTAGGTTTTAGATTATTAGTTAGCATTTTCGATATAAATTTGTAAGCCACATTACATAAACTAATTGGACAAAATTGAGTGAAGAACTCTGGGCTTTTAACTTTCAAAGTAAGAACAATATGTGTATAGTTGAACTTAGAAATACTTCTGTGTTCATTAAGAAAACTAAGTGCAAAAGAGACAACCTCACCTTCAACTATTCTCTAGAATCTCTAATAAAAAATATGAAGCATCTCATTTAGGCCAAGAAGCTATTTGAGATAAAACTTGCTTCACTTCCTCAGTAGTGAAAAGAGCAAGTAAACTAGAATTCATTTGATTATCAACCTTTGGAGTTAAACACTCCTATGTTGTATTTATCATATCTTTAGATAGACACTTAGACTTGAATAGGTTATTGTAAAAATTGAGGATCATTGATTCCATTGCAACTCTTGTCTAACAGCAGTTGCCAAAATCATCTTGGAGTCTTGCAATAAAATTATTACAAAATTTGGTAGAAGCTTTTGCCTGGAAGAATTTAGTATTTCTGTCTCCTTTCTTAATTCAATGAGCTTTAGAGCATTGATTCTGTAGTAACTTTTCTTTATCCAATAAGTCCCCTAATTTCTTTCTTAATTCTGTGATGCTTGAACATGAGTAAGTAGTAAGGGTAGCTTGCAATAGAGTGGTGATTTGGGATTGAATTGAAATAATCTAATGCTTAATAAACCTAATAGAATTCTTGCTCCATCTAATAAGTCCTAATATGCACCATTTGATAGCCTCACTGAGAGAATTAAAGTCTAACATGGTATTTTAGTTAAGCGAAGATTACTCAACAATCTTCTCACAATCAGAATATCTCAGCTAGAAAGACTTAAACTTAAAGTTTCATTTGCCTTCCCTATCAAAGACTCGACAAAACTCATCAAATCAATAAGAATCGAGAATGGTATGAGTTTCTACCAAAAATTTGGCAAACGTAATGAAAATGAAATTTGTTAAGACAATTTGAAGTAGCACATGCCCTATCTAAACACTCTCTGACAATAAATGGGGAAAGTCTTCTATTGCACTAAGTGCATAGATAGCCGATAAAATAAATCGTGAAGATTGGCATCTACTAATGCATCCCTAAACTCAGCAGCCTAGTATAAGAGATACTTGCTCCCCTCTATTTCTCAGTTGCTGAAAGAACAGCATTGTAGTCTCCTACACAAATCCACAACAAGGAAAAGTGAAATTTGAGCTAATTAAGTAATTGCCAAGAATAATGTCACTTAAAATCACTTAGGCCACCATAAAATCCAGTTAATTTAAACCCCAAATCATCATCAATAACCATAATTGTAATATCAATGTGAGCATTTGACAAGTTATTAAGTTGAACTTGGATATCTTTGCACCATAACATGGCTAAACTACTAGTAGAACGAGTTGCATCCATTAAGATACCAAAGAAATGGGAAAATAGCTATTTTGGTCCTTCAGCTTTCACTAACACTCCTATTGGTCCATTTTAATTTTGAGTTTGTAAAAATAGTCCGAGCTTTGAGCAATCTTTACATATTACGTTTATTTTTATTTTTATTTTTGGCAATTTCAATCTATTTATCTAATTAGCTCCATGTTTTACCTAGTTATCCTTAATTGGGCCTAGAATTTGAGAGTTTGATGACATATTGCAAGAATTACCATCTAATAATTATAATAAAAAAAATGATAAAGAAAAGTAAAAAATTAAAGCAAAATGAAATGGAAAGGGTAAAGCCCCAACGTACTGAAAAAGGGGTAAAATCTAAATCATCCCCAAATTTCTTCAAGCCACTTTCAAAATTCTTGAAGTTGTCTCCAAAATTATTGAAGGCATATCAAATTTCTCAAAACCATCTTCATATCCAAATTTCTTGAACCCAAATAGCAGGAAAAAGTTAAGGTAATGGTGTTATGCGTGCTAAAAAGGCAACTATTGGTAATGAAGCTAGCACCAATAGCGAAGTACGGCATTTTTTAGAAGCCATGATCACCATCCTCATCTGCTCTCCATCCTATTATATTTTGCCCAAAAAATCAATTGATTAAGAATCCTCAAGTTCTTCCCTTCAGATCGAAAGCTCTGCTTGGCTAGTTAAACATGCATCTTTTGTTTGAATTGACAATATGTTGAATGAGTATGATATGTTATAATTGTAATGCTGCTATGTTGCTGTAAATATTGGTGAATCTTTCCAGTCTATTGAAGAAACTATCTTTCTTTCATTATTTTGATTTTCCTCAAAAAGAAAAAAAGAAAAAGTATTATGCTCCTAAGTTATTGTAACATCAAGAGTTTTATCTTAAGTTTACTTTTGCTTAAGTTTTATTATAATTATTAGGTGGCAATTCTTGCCATATGTCACAAAGATTTCAAATTTTAGGCCTGATAAGTGATAATTGGGCAAAAAATGGTACCAGTTAGGAAATTTATGGCCTAATGGACTGAAATTGCTAAAACAATGGACGTAATGTGCAATGATTTCTCAAAGTTTAACTAATTTTGCAAATTCAAAATTGAAATGGATCAATATGAGTATTAGTGAAAGTTAAGGAAGTACAATTGTTATTTTCCCTCGCAAAGAAGCCAAGTTTATCACAAATTTTGTTCATCTTTATCGGACAAAGTCTGGTCTCTATGAGAAAGACCACTTGTGGATGATGAAAGCGAATCAAATTGCCAAGCTCACAAACTATCCAAGGATCCCTCAATCTTTGACATTTCCATCTTGGGCAAATTATGGTGATCGGTGGGAGTGCGATTGAAATAGTTCATCGACTTCACCAAAGGGAGGGATTGAAATTCCCTATCACTATCTTGAAAATTACTTGAACTACTTCCCCACTTTCGAATTGATGCGAAACACCTCTGAGAACTGACATCTTTAGCCGAGTGGCCATATTTATTGGTAATTATCTTGATGGTTGAATCTCGCCAAAACAGAAGAGGGACCTCAATCAAATTAACATCAGATTCCGTGAGATGAAAGTTTGAGGCCAATCCGTGTCCACTACAAATTTTAAATAGGCCTTGATCAAGAGAGAAATGATCATGTTGTGAGGTATGCATTACATTTGTCACATCCGTCAAAGGCCCACAACTGTCATGCTTATTCAAACCTAAATCAACATCAAGATTGTGGGCTGGCCCAATAAGAAGAAGTTGCATCTGCATAGTATGTGTTTCCAAATGTATAATTGTTGAAGTTGCATATGCATGGTAGGTGTCTCCCTTAAATGTACAACTAAACTATTGAATGTTTTACAAAAAAATAGTATAATTATTTGTAGAATTAATAAAATATAATTATTTTTTAACACAACATTAGATATCCAAGATTACGTATTCTCATGTACTACAACCTACCATATATCGTATATAAGAGATTGGGATAATCTCCAATAATTTTGTATTTAGTTTAATGGTCAAAATTAACTTTGCCATTAATGTGCTAGAAAACGATTTGCTCCAAAGCGCCAAAATTTCTAACATAGGCACCCAGGCCTCAAAGTTTGTTTCCATTTGTAAACAAACTTCAATGTCAAAGTTTTCTAACACATTCAAATTGATGGTATATTGGTCATTTATCATTAAAAACTAAGACAACTTATTAATTTTATGTATTAATATACAAGGTGAGATGATCAATCATACCTCAAATGGCAGAATTATTGGAATAGTAACTCGCAGCCAATTAGATTAGCATGTAAACTATTTCACATATGATACAATCTTAATTGAATGATATTCATTATAAATGGTTATCTGTTTCTTATGCTTATATTAGTTCACTAGCATTTAGTTAAAGTCCTTAGATCATATATGACTATGGGACTTGGTTATGCACTAGGTGGTGATCATGAAACAAATTTTACATGGTTGTGATCTTAAATCTTCAAAATTATAGAATCTAATTGGACAGGGTACTAACATTTTGATAGATTTGCACTATAATGCCCATATCCAAGGATTGGGTATTGCTCCATTTCATGAGCAATCCATATTAGACATAGGTGCGTATTAGTAGGTGCTTGTTAGAGAACAAGTTCACTTAAGACTCACTTGGAGAATCCACTAGATAGCCATAGTGGCAAATCAGTAATAGCAAGTTCTTCAGCTTATGTTAATGCATATAATTACTCTTTTGACTTGAGGATCCATTGTAACCTTGTGTTTGGGTCCTTATACTTTGACTCATCTTTGACCATTTCACAGGCCTTTTGGGTTGAGTTTGGGTATGAGCTACTTATATATAGTGGTTTATGAGATCTAAAATGAGATTCGACTCCTCATCATTGTGAAGGGCGAATACATCTCCTATGTATTCTATAATGATTGATTTTACAAAATCCTTGCGCAAGGTAGAACGACAATTTGGAAAAGGAGTTTTCCAAAGATGAGGTCATAAAGGGGAATTAAATATTGAAAATAGAAACATAGTATTAAGGCTATTAGGTATCTGACAAATATCTTGTCGTAGGCTTTTTTAGGGAAAGGAGATAGAAAGATCCTATTTGCATGACAAGCATAGAGCTAGAATATTTCTCCAAAAGTATATTTATTTTAGCCAATTAATTGGGCTCCATTAACTTACGAGTGGACATTGACCTTGAAGATTGTGTATTCTTCAATTAATAGAGATTAATTGAATTGGGTCATTAATTTAAAGGAGCTTAAACTAATGTGAATATTTTGATATTCTAAATACATAAGAGTTGTGAACCTATGTACAATGAATGATAGAACCTAATGGGTCATACACAAAAGTAAATTGAAAATCCTATATGATGAAGGGAATATTCTAAGAATTAGCAAATTCCTCTTGATTTAAGGAGGGAACGATTGGCTAATTTGTGGTCATTTTGGCTAGATCAATTTAATTGTTAAATTGATCTAAATAATTTAAAAGAGTTAAATTAGACCAATTAAATTAAAGAGTTAATTTAATTGGTGCTGCGTGGCTATCGATTGGTCAAGTTAACTTAAGGATTTAAGTTGATGCCTTCTAGCTTAAAGAGTTAAGTTAATTGACTTAAAGAGTTAAGTTAAAACTAATTAATTAAATTAAGGGGCTAGTTTAATTAAAGTGAAGAATTAATTTGGAGGAAAAATTCAAATAAAAGGGTTCATTTGGAGTGCATTAGAATTTACTTGAATTATATTTCATGAGATGAATGAAGATTCCAAATAAAATTCAAATGCAAGTGAAATTAAGAATTTTGCACATGCAACTTGCATGCAAGTTGGCGCCAACCTCATGGGCGGTGTGATGCCAACTTGCATCAGACCTCCTTCCCTATAAATAGGATAGAGGTGGCCAGCCATCGGAATCTTTTACATCATATTTTTAGGTTCCATTTTCCCCTTCAATTTATGTGATTCTCTCATGTGTTGAGGCTTTACAATTTCTTCACCTCTACCTCTTAAATTCAGCCTTCATCCTCTCTCATCTCTCTTTGGTTTTCCAGCTTACCTTGGAGAGATATGGATTTGCTATTGGTGTGTAGATCATCACAATAGATGCAAGACGCTTGGATTGCTTGGCTTTTGGAGATCCATTGCAGTCGAGTCAGTTTGGAGGCACTTCTGGAGTGACTTCCAATTTTCTGTTTTTTCTAAAATTTTTACTGGAGCTTCCCCGAGGTTTTGAGAAGGTAGTGTCCAATTTGTAGCAAATTCTGAGGTAATTTGACAAGGCAATCGTTGCCATGCTGCTGCTGCGCCCTTGGAAGGCAGTTTTCAATTGTTGAAGTGTTCTTCCTCCTTTCCTTGGATTTTGGAGCATTCAAGGTAATCCCTATTCCAAATCTGAATTAGAAGCATGACTAGATCCTTGAATTTTAGTGTATACAAGTTATTTTAGCTATTTTTGTGCCTTATTATTGGATCTTTCGCTACACTTAGCTTCAAGTGGCATCAGAGCCTATTTAGTGCTTTAATTTGGACTTTCGATTGATTGATTCATGTGATGGATTGATTAAGATATCCAAATACTAGATCAAATTTCTGGATTTGAGTGTTTGGATGATGTTGCTTGTGGCTCCTTTGTTGATGAATTGAAATTATGTTATTATGCGTTTTAAGTGTTAATTTATATGTTCGTATTTTTGATTGATAATAGCTGATGTTAAATGTTTATTTAGCATCGGATGATGTCATCTATTGATATAGAATTTTAAATCTGGCATTAATATGTTTTGGTCATTTTTGGATCGAATTTGAGTGGAAATTATTGGACATTTTTGGAGAATGTTGAGTCTCACTTAAACTTGATTTTTAAAGCAGGTTTTAGCACTTGAAATTCCATTTTTAAAAGGAGTTTTGAAACTTGAATTTCAACTATAATGTGTGGTTTGATGCTTCCTAAAATTATTAGTGCACAAAAATTGAGCAAAAAATGGTTTGACTCGTCCCAACCCCAAATTAGGGTAGCTGCCACGCTTGGCCGGTGGTTGGCTGTGCAATGGGCACGCTTAACGCACTCCTGTCGCATAGCTGTGTACCTAGGCTAGCACAACAGTGCCCAGTCATGGTGAGTTGAGTTTTGAGCCAATTTTTGTGTTCTTTGTATGACCAAAAGTGATCCTAATCATGCTCAATAGATGCACAAGTGTTGTGTAAGTTCTCAAAATTATGTTTAATATTTTTTATTGTTTTTTAAATCTTGTTAAAGTTAGTTTTCAATTAGTGAAAAATGATATGCAAAATTGTTATGCTTATTTTTGCTTATCCAATTCATTGTTATTGAGATTAGCATTTAATTGTAAGAATTGAATGTCAATTCCTAATTTATTGTTCATTTAAATATTGAATGGATGATGAATGAATGGGGATGATCATGAGCCTTTAATATTGATTTTATTTGTTTCAAGTTGTTGAAAAGGTTTGTATGCCTTTTAATTTCTATCTTGTAAATGTTATGAGAGTCGAATCACTAGGTGCGAGAATTTCTATCTCATATAAATGTTACAAAAAACAAAGAAGACCATTGGAGGCACATATGGGGATATATTCATGTAATAGTTAGATTTAATCAACCTATTTAAAATCAACCAAGTGGTGCATCTATGTCTCTAACCATACTACTTGGTTAAGGCCCATGGTCATTCCACCGTGGGAGCATTGCTAGGTGCATTTACTTATTTATATTTTTTATATTCTATTAATGTATGAGATGCATGGTTAAGATATAGAAGCTTCAAAAAAAAGATAAAATTGATGATAACTTTGCAAGCAAGAAAATCCTTACACTTAGAAAGTCTAAGTGTTTTCAAATATTAAGTCTAAATGGATACAAATTAAAAAGAGATTAAATTAATCCATGCCTTTTGCCAATAGTATGTGACATGATGATGCCACTTTCGTTTGTGTGATGGGACTCGAGGTGAGGGTCACACTTGAGGTAGAAAGCTAGGATCACATACTTAGCATATGATACACTTTGGTTTGATACTTTTCATGCATTAGCCTATAGATATGACGTGACATGGAGTGGTCTTGAATCAAAGCTTGATTGGTAGGTTCAACTTAATACATAGTAATGTAGATGGAATGCGAGGCTTGGGTCTATATGAAAAAGTGGGGCAAAATATATCGAGAGTTGCATAGAGATGTAATTAGAAAAAATTGCTTACCTTTCGATTAGTTTTGGATGGCACACAAGGTGTGGGTCCACTTACAAGTCCTTGGGACCTTGATTTTCACTATAAAATGAGATTTCTGAAATTTTTCTAGAGGGTGAAGAATTTGATAAAATAGCAGGAGAAAAGCATGCTTAAAAGACCATGAACATGGTTTTAATATCAAAATTCAATTACATGCTTAAACTTTCTTTTCTATCTTCGTGGATTTTTTAAATCTCAAGTTAAATGGCTAAGAATGCAGTTAATGCTATTTTGGAAACTAATGAACTAACTGAGTCAAACTTCCAAGATTGATTGAGAAACCTCAACATTAATCTAAATTCTGAAAAGAGGACTTATGCGCTAGATCAAATCCTTGAAACACCATTAGTGATGATGCCACCAATGAAGCATGTGAATTGTTTATTAAGTTTGTGGATGATGATCTACAAAATGATGACTTCTATATCTAATCAACTTCAAAAGTCTCATGAGTACATAAAAATTGCTCATAAGATCTACGTACACCTACAATAGTTGTATGGTGTTCAAACTAGACATGAAAGGTTCTCATTCTCTAAGGAGCATTTTAGGACTAGAATAAATAAGGGCTCAAATGTTCATAACCACGGGCTAAAGATGATCGATCTCAATGAGAAGCTTGGTCAATTAGACGTTGTCATGAACAACAAGCTTTATATAGATTTGATCTTTTTACCATTTCCTAGCTTGTTTGACCAATTTTTTTTGAAAATTTAACATGACGAAGTAAAAAGTAATGATTAATGAGTTGGTCAACATATTGATAACTGTTGAGGTAACTATAAAGAAAGACAAGCTTTTTATGTTAGCTTTCTCTTCCAATACTAAGGGCCCTAGGGGTCCTAGATAGGGAGGTAAAAAAAAGAAGAGTTCTTTCTTTAAGGGAAAACAACCCTTGAAAAATTTGGAGATCATCAGCAGGAAAAAGGAGGCTAAAACTTCATTGTGGTGAAAAATGACATTGAAAAAGGAATTTCAGGACTTACCTTAACACCCTTGAGAAGGGTATGGACTTTATTAAGGTGAACTTGATGACAAATTCTTCCTCATGGGTATTTGATACACATGTGGTTCTCACCTTTGTAATTTGTTACAGAGGATGGAGAGAATAAAGAGTCTTAATGAAGGGGATATGATCATCTACCTTGGAAATAGAGTAATGGTTGTGGCCATAGTTGAAGGTGTAATCAAATTAGACTTAGGAAATTCTTGCATGGTACTTGATTTATGTTATTATATACCCAATCTTATTAAAAACATTATTTCTATTCTCATTTTGGATAATGAAGGATATGATTTTTTTATATCTAATGTGATGTAGAAAGCATTAAAAATTGGCTCTTTAAATACATAAGGTACATTAAATAATGGATTGTACATATTGGATTCTTAGCCTTCATTGATCCATATTCAATCAAGTAACAGAAAAATAGATAACAAAGAAGATACCATCCTGTGGCATGCAAGACCTGGACATATTATTAAAAATAGGATGAACAAGTTAGTAACTGTCAAAACACTAAATATTAGTAGCATTGAGAACCATCCTACTTGTGAGTCTTGTTTAAAGAGAAAAATGACCAAGGTTCTTTTTGAGGGACAATCAAGGCGTATCGCTAATCCTTTGAATTTGATCCATATATATGTTCATGACCCACTAAGAGTTAGTGTGATATGAGACTATTCTTGCTTCATTACCTTTATTGATAATCACACTGAGTTCGAACATGTATGTCTTTTAAAGAACAAGTTCGAAACCTTTGAAAAGTTCAAAGAATATAGAAATGAAGTAGAAAAAGCAAAAAAGACTTAGTATTAAAGTTCTTTGATAGGATTGGGGGGGAGAATACTTAAGTACTAAATTCTTGGATCATCTAAAAGAGAATGGGATTCTCTTTCAATAGACTCCACCCAGTACACCCTAACATAATGGAATAGCCAAAAGGAGAAACCATACTTTGTTGGACATGGTACATTACATGATGAGCTTTTTTTATGTGCCTATATCCTTTTGGGGATACGCCTTAAAGATGGCAGCGAAGTTACTAAATGTAGTACCTTCAAAATTGGTGCCAAAGAAACCACATCAGATATGGTATGGCAAAGCACCCTTTTATGATATTCTAAACGTTTAGGGGTCTCCTACTTATGTCAAGCGATTAATGAGAGACAAGTTGGAAAGTAAATCTATCTTGTGCATGTTTATAGGATACCTAAGAGAGTCTTTAGGTTATTACTTTTATGATCCCTTAAAACAAAAGATGTTTGTTTCACTTTTTGGAAAATGAATTTCTATTAGATGAAAATAGCATTGTTATTGAATTTGATGAAGTTTAAGATGATCATCAAATCCTACAAGTGGTGGAAATAAGTGGACAACAAGAACTGGACACACAACCTCAGAGAAGGTTGAACTAAATCTAGAAGCAACCTAAAAGGTTCAGATTTCTTTATGAGACGAGCCAATCAGATAATCATTTGAACACCTATGAGAAAACTATGGTGGACATAGAATTGGGACATGGGCTTGATGCCATGAAATCTAAAATGGAGTGCACATACTCTAACAAAGTATGAACTTTAGGAGAATCACCAGAGGGTATAGTACTCGTTGGTTGCAAGTAGATCTATAAACGAAAGCTAGAATTTGATAGATAGCTAATAACTTTCAAGGCGCGACTAGTGACCAAGGATTATATTCAAAGACCTATTATTAATTTTTAGGAAATCTTTTCACTGGATGCAATGCCTAAGTTCATTAAGATTTTACTTGCCATAGCCACATATTATGACTATAAGATATGGCAAATGGTGTGAAAACCGCTTCCTCAATGGAAACATAGAATAAGAAATCGATATAAAGCAACCACAAAGTTCTATATCCAAAAGGAGTGAGCAAAAAGTTTGTAAACTCTAGAGATCCATTTATTAACTTAAACAGGCATCCCAAAGTTGGAACATACATTTTGATAAGATAGTCAAATCATTTGGCTTTGTAAAAAATATGTATGAACCTTGTGTGTACAAAAAGGCTAGTGAGAGTAGTGTACAATTTATTATGCTTTATATCGATGACATTCTTCTTATTAGGAATAATAGAGCAATGATAGAGTGTACCGAAGCATAGTTATCTACTTAATTCTCCATGAAGGATTTGGCAAAACATCTTACATATTAGGAATATGTATCTATAAAGATAGATCGAAGACGATGTTAGGGCTTTCCCAAACACTATGCATTGACAAGATACTAAAGAAATTTAGTATGGAAGAATTCAAGAAGGGATTCTTCTCTATGGGACATAGTCCTTATCTCACCAAGTCTATGGCCTCTAAGATTGATAATGAGAGACATAGAATATCCCACATAGAGAGCATAATGTCATTCAATGTATAAGACTGGATGTTGCACACGCTTTAAGAGTTATGAGCTGCATTTAATCTAACCCTAGTGAATATCACTAGATGGCCTCTAAAGCAATCCTTAAGTAGTTGAAAAGGACTAAGGATTTGTTTGTGGTATAAGATAATAGAGAATTAAAACTCGAAGAGTTTTTGGATTCTAATTTCCAATCCAATGTAGATGATTGAAAATCTATTTTTGGATTCATATTTTGCCTCAATAGTAGTGCGGCGAGTTGGAAAAGTACCAAACAAGATACCACGATCGATTCAACCATAAAGGTGGAATATATTGTGGCTTCAAAAGTTGCAAAGAAAGGTATTTGGATGAAGAACATCATCTAAGAGTTGGATGTAGTACCTAGTATTACTGAGCTAGTGGTTGTCCTCTATGACAACAACAGGGTGATAGCACAAGCCAAAGAGCCAAGATCTCATCAATGATCCAAGAAAATTTTGAGGCAATATCATTTGATCTGAGAGATCATTAATAGAGGCAATATTTGTGTGGAAAAAGTTACCTTAGAAGAGAATACAAAAGATCCACTAACTAAAACCCTATTGCAAAAGGCCTTTGAAAAACATCTTGATAATATGAGTCTTAGGACTATGAGGAATTGACTTTATGGCAAATGGGAGATTGTCAAAATAGCACTATGTGGTCAATTAGATTGACATATAAACTATTGGAATATCGCCCCGTGGCCAATTAGATTAACATATAAATTATTTCACTTATGATACAATCTTAATTTAATGATATTCATTATAAATGGCCATCTTTACCTTATGCTTATATTACTTCACTAGCATTTGGTTGAAGTCCTTAGATCACATATGATTGCAAGACTTGGTCACGCATTAGGTGTGATCATGAAACAAATCTTACACAGTCGTGATCTTAAATTTTCCAAGTCTTAGAATCCTATGAGAGAGGGCATCTAAGATTTGGATAGACTTGCTCTAATGATGCATATATCTAGGGGTTGGATATTGCTCCATGAGCAATCCACGTAAGACATGGGTGCATGTTAAAGAACAAGTTCATTGAAGACTCACCCAGAGAATCTACTAAATAGCTAAGTGAAAAGTTAGTAGTGGCAAGTTTTCCAGCTTATGTTAGTGCATATAATTAGTCTTTTGACTAGAGAATCCATGGTAGCCTTGTGTTTAGGTCTTTATACCTTGACTTATTTCTGACTACTTTATGGGTATTTTGGATTGAGCTTGGATATGAGCTACTTAGACATGAAGGTTTGTGAAATCTAAGATGGAATCCAACTCCCCATAATTGTGAAGTGTGAGTGCATCTCCTATGTATTTTATAGTGATCAATTCCATAAAATCCATATGCATGGTAGTATGACAATTTGAAAAAAAAACATTTTCCAAATATGAGGTCATAAAGGGGAATAGACATTGGGAATAAAAAGATAGTATCGATGCTATTAGAGAGCCAACAAATATATTTTCCTAGGCCTCTTTCAACAAATAGGAGACAAAAAGATCGTATTTACATGGCAAGTGTAGAGCCAGAATGGTTCTCCAAAAGTATATTCATTTTTGCCAATTAGTTGGAATCCATAAGCTTGAGGTTGGACATCAACCATGGAGATTAGGTACCTTTCAATAAATGGAGATTAATTGAATTGAATTATTTATCTAAAGGAGTTTAAACTAATGTGAATACTTGGATATTCTAAATTTCACAATAATTGTGAGTCATGTCCAATGAATGATAGACCCTAATAGGTCATGTACAAAAGTAAATTGGAAATTCTACAATATGAAAGGAATTTTTTAAGAGTTAGGAAATTTCTCTTTACTGATTTTAAGGGGGGTGATGCTGCAAAGAGCTTGATGGTCTGGAAGTTCGGTGGATTGAGATGATATTG
>JACGDI010005604.1:422669-504984 GCA_014898725.1 Jacaranda copaia
CTGTATGATTTGTAAAAGGGGCCTATTGGGCCTGTTGGGCTATCCCATATCAGGGGGAAATGAATTACTAATTTTTGCTCATTTTGGCTTGATCAATTTAATTGTTAAATTGATCTAAATAATTTAAAGTTAAATTAGACCAATTAAATCAAGAAGTTAATTTAATTGGTGTCACATGACTATCAATTGGTCAAGTTAACTTAAAAAGTTAAATTGGCACCTTGTAGCTTAAAGAGTTAAGTTAATTGACTTAAAGAGTTAAGCTAATTAACTTAAAGAGTTAATTCAAGACTAATTAATTAAATTAAGGGATTAGTTTAATTGAAGTGAAGAATTAATTTGGATGGCAAATTCAATTGAAAGAGTTCATTTAGAATACATTAGAATTTATTTGGATGACATTTGATGAGATGAAATGAAAATTCCAATGGAAATTTAAATGCAAGTGAAATTAAGAATTTCACACATGCAACTTGTTTGCAAGTTGGCACCAACCTAATGGGAGGTGTGATGCCAACTCACATCAGACTCACCTCCTTATAAATAGGAGAGAGGTGGTTGGCCATTGGATGTGTTTACATCTAATTGTTAGATTTCATTTTTCCCTCTAATTTGTATGATTCTCTCATGTATTGAGGCTTCATATTTTCTTCACCTTTCTCTTCTAAATTTGGCCTTCATCTTCTCTCTTCTCTCTTCTCTCTTTGGTTTTCCAGCTAACCTAGGAGAGATTTGGATTTGCCATTGGTTTGTGAATCATCACATTAGAGGTAAGACGCTTGGATTGCTTGGCTTTTAGGGATCCATTGTAGCCGAATCAATTTGGAGGTATTTCTAGAGTGACTTCCAATTTTCTATTTTTTCTGACATTGTTTTTGAGCTTCCCTAAGGTGTCGAAGAGATTTTGTCTAATTTTCAGCTAATTCAAATGTGATTTGACAAGGCAATTGTTGCTGAGTTACTATTGCACCCTTGGAAGATAATTTTCAAGTGTTAAAGTGTTCTTCCTCCTTTCCTTAGATTTTTGAGCATTCAAGGTAGTCCTTTATCCAAATCTGAAATAGAAGCATGATTATATCCTTGGCTTTGAGTGTAGACAAATTAATATAGCTATTTTTGTGCTTTATTATTGGATCTATATGATAGACTTGACTTCAAAAATTTGATTAGACCTTAATAACAACAATAGTGTAGGCCATGATCAGGCAAAGAGCTAATATGTTCTGGGCCTATCATCATAATTTAACATATTAGACATGCTATAAGTTGCCACAAAAATCATTAATAAAGCCTTATTGTACTTATCCAATGAGGCCTAAATTTGTTATTTTAAATAGCTAACTATTGATACCAAACAATATTTATTAAAGCAAAAAATAATATAGTACATCAAGAACTCGTTTACCTATTTTTTTAGTATGGTGAAAATATTTTATAAGTAAAGGATTATATCACTGTTAGTTTTTAAACAATAGGAGCATTGTCCCATACATCAACACAAAACAAAGCCTATCTTTGTACATACAAAAATTAAGACTAGATACAAAAATAAACAAGCCAACCTTTACATTAATGCTATACAAAAATGTGCAAAAATGAATTTCTACAAAACTTAATCCAAATCAAGTGCCTTCGAGAGATAGCCTAATATTTTTCTCCATGTCCAAGACTTGGAGAACAACCCATTGTGACCAACAAAATACAAGTTCCTTGAACTGAATAAGGGCAGTGACTATGCAATGAAGTAGAATGTCTACTTTACCTTGTATAGTTTAAGCAACGTGTACACCAGCAATAGAAAATCCTAGCATAAACAAACTATTACATTTATATTTTAACCGCCCACTTAGGGCCCTTGTGCTCCACAAGAACCACAAAAGAATTGGTAGGATTGTTCTTATATAAACTTGTGAACTTGAAAAAAATTTCATTTTCCAAGATTGAAAAAGCAAAGATAGGCATAGAAAAGCGAAATATGTAAGCTAAAAACATTCTACACTCTTTGAGCAAGATTATAATATGAAAAGATGTGCTGTGCTCTAAAACTCTAGGCAATGTTGGCACTTAGATGCAAGAAAAATGCCTTTTTTTGGAGTCTTTGGTCTAAGGAATGAGGTTATTAAGTAATATCCAAACAAACACTAAAATAGTAGGAGTGAGTACCTTATTCCAAACAAGAAAAAAAGAGGGGGGCGAGGGTGCCTAATGTGTTGTTGCCATGTGCTTTTAATGAATAAGTCTCTAGATGGTGAAAGTTTCAAAAACAAATAATGTCTTTTGAGTTTTGAAGGATAGGACTATAGTAGATTTTGGTCAACAATATTTGACGGAAGCCTATCCTACATTGTAGTTTAGTTCCACTCACCATTCTCTTGAAAGGTTTTGACAAGAATATTGGGAAAGTGATCCAATTGAGGAAGGTGTTAAGTGAAGCCTCCCTGATCAAACAATCATACCACAATGAGAGATTACCATCATATGTAGTCAATAATATATGTTTTTCAACTTAATTACAAATTGCATAGTCTCTTCTACATTTAGAAATTTTAAGGAGAAACTTTGATAATAAGAGGGTGGAAACCTCCACAATATCTTTTATAAATGAATTCAGCCTAGAGGAAATTTTGGCATTTGAAACCAACCATAACTTGAAAGCTAAAGTTGTCACCATTTCTAATAAACTCCTAACATTTAGGTTACTTTCATTGAATGGGAAACACATTCTATTCCATGATTTTTCAATGAATTTTCTTTTTTGCCACCATGGAACCATAAAAGTACTTGTTGAATTGTTTACTTGGCGTAATGAGATGTAGTATAATGGGATGATTTGATGGATTGACTTAAGGATTAGGATAATTTTGGAAGTGAAGCATTATGTTTACTTTTTTGTGATAATAGAAATGATGAAAGTTGATAATTATATTAGATGTTTAAATAAATTGATGATAGAATTGTGATAAAATATTAAATAACCATATTAACCTTTTTGAAAAAATAAAATGAAATTGAAAGAAATTAAAGAAGATATTAAAGGAATTTAATTTTGAATACTACTTTAGAAACAAAATTTTGCAAGCATCATTTTTCCAAACCTGGAACCACAAACCACCTCTTCCTCATAAGGTTGTGAATGATATATTACCATTACTTGATTTCTTCTTAATTATGGAGTATTCAAACATTGCAATGGGTATTTCCATCCATCTTTATGAAGATTTCCCTTAGGAGTTACATCTGTATATGAATTGGCATATTTATTTCAAGATATAAAGTAGCATCTTTTATTTGAATAAATCATTGACAATTGTGCAATTCTCATAAGTCATTTGTAGAACATTTAGTCCTACATCCAACTAAGGTGATCTTGAAAACTCTGTGCCAAGAAGCACATTGAATAATGAATCCCTTCTTGGGTTAATTCAAAGACGATATAGATTAGCGGAGGTTAGCTATAGTATTTGCACTTATCATCATTAGAAGTTAATAATATTAATAAGAATTACACACCTCCCATTTCTGATTTTTTGAATATAAGAGACATAACATGACAAGTGGCAATTAGGGTCATCGATCGAAAGTATTGGTACAACAATATACAATTTCAATATACTTTTTCCATTGTTCATAGAACAGATTATAGAAAAGTGGCAGTGTCGCTAAAGATAATTTAATGCTGGGATGAGTAGAAAAAAGTATATGTTGGAAACTTTTGGTCAGTTTTTTGCCGTGGCATGTACATAATAACATTTGTGGCATCAACACGTGTATCCTCAAACTAGCCCTATGACATTCTATGGCTCTAGTTGTAGTTTCTTCCAGTTAACACACCATTGCATAATGCAACAAATCCTGCATCATATTCATATCTCATGTGACACGTTGTGAATTGAACACAACAAAATTCGCTAGAATATAGTGAATTAAATACAAAACCAGCTTTCTTGAGCACAAGTTTCTTCCAACATAGTTCATTTAAAATTTAAATGGTACAAAATTCAAAAGCATGAATAAGAGAACTAAAGTGTAGCAATTATTGTCCATTGCCAACCTATGTACTCATTCATATCTTGGTGAAACTTACTTGGTGCCATAGGATGGAATTTGGGTGAAATAGGAGAGGATTTACTATGCTAAATTTTTTATTCTTTGATTTGACCTTGAAGAAATGTGTCGCATAAGAATCCATGAAATAAAGCAAGCAAAGCTAAATCAAAACTTGATTGCGCTCTCCTAAGGATCAAATCATGCTGCAAAATGGATTTGGAAGAAGATAAATACCTTGATTGCTAAAAACTCCAAGGTAGAATGGAGGAAAGGCTTGAACACTTCAAAGCTATCTTTCTCTGGCACAGTGGCAACTCGGCAACTTTTGCCGTATCAATACACCTCCAAATTCACTGAACATTTGGCAACACCTCACCAACACCTTGAGAAATGTCTAGTAAAAAATTCACCTCGAGAAAATCGCCTCTGAGTTTTTGCCCCTACAATGGATCTTCCAAAAGCAAAGCTATCCAATTGTCTAGCCTCTAATGTGATGATCCACACACCATAAGAAAAATTCCAATCAATCCTTAGTTAACTAGAAAACCAAGAAGAGAAAAAATGATGATGGCTAAATTTCGAAGGGGTGGGTGAGGAAAATGTAAGAAACTTCAACACATGGTGCATCACACAATTTGGAGGGAGAATGGGAATCTAGCATGAGTTGTGTGCATATGGCTGGGCACCTCTATTTATAGATGAAAGTGGGTGTGATGCAAGTTGGCATCACACAACCCATGAGGCTTGGTGCCACCTAAGCAAGCAACTTGCATGTGAAATGTGGATTTCACTTGCATTTGAATTTTATTTAGAATCTTCCTTGATTTCATCTCAAGAAATGTTATCCAAATTAATTCCAAATGTACCTCAAACAAACTCCTTCATTTGAATTTTTTTCCAAAATTAATTCCTCATGTTAATTAAATTAACCCTTTAATTTAATTAATTGGTCTTAATTTAACTCTTTATGTCAATTAGCTTAACTATTTGAACTAGAAGGTGTCAACTTAACTCTTTAAGTCAACTTCACCAATTGATAGTCATATGGCACCAATTAAAATAAATCCTTAACTTAATTAATCTAATTTAACTCATTAAATTTTTTTGATCAATTTATGTATCAAAACAATCAAGCCAACATGATCAAAAATTACCCAGCTGTTTTTCCTCCACAAAATCGATCATATGGAATTTTCAAACTCTTAGAGAATTCCCTTCATCAAATAGGACTTCTTGTTGGCTTTTTGACCCATTAGGTTCTACCATTCATTAGATATGGGCTCACAACTCTTGTGATATTACGAATATCAAAATATTAACATTAGTTTAAAATCTTTTAAACTAATGACTTAATTCTATTATTCTCTGTTAATTGAAGAGCACCCAATTTCCATGGTCGATGTCCATCCTCAAGCCCATGGAGCCTATCTAGTTGGCCAAAACAAATATGCTCTTGGAGAACCATTCTGGCTCTTTGTTAGCCATGTAAATACTGTCTTTTCATTTCTTATCTCCCAAAAGAGGCTTTAGACAAAATATTTGCTAGCTCCTAAATGACCTCAACAACTATGTTTCCACTCCCAATATTTGATTTCCCTTCATGACCTCATCTTTGAAATTTTTTTTTTCCAAATTGTCATACTACCTTGCACAAGAATTTCATGGAATTGATCATTACAGAATACATAAGAGACGCATTCGCTCTTCACAACGATGAGGAAATAGATCTTATCTTGGATCTCATACACCTCTATGCCTAAATAGCTCATACCCAAGCTCAACCTGAATTACCCACAAAGTGGTCAAGGAAGAGTCAAAGCATCAGGACCAAATCACAAGGTTACCATTGATGAAAGTTTGTGTGGCGTTATGATCCAAATATTTTCAAAAACATTGGATAAACTAGCCTACACAATACCATAAGGATCTATAAATGCATAGGATTTAGATTTATAAGAAGAAAATACCTGGGTGAAAATAGAAAATTTGAAGAGCAAGAAAACTCTCTCCAACCATCAAACAGGCTCTTCATTAGCGTAGTAGAATCACCACCAATGTTTCCCTAGATAAACTCCTTTGTTTTGGCTAAAATTTTAATTAGAACTCATCAACCCTTTTAAATATTCTTTAATTCAAATTTTAGGCCAATTAGAACACTAGAGGTATTCCCAGAAGAAGCAAAAACTGACTACGAGAAACTGCTCTAGTCAAGAGCAAAAGCAACCAAAATATATTGCCTCCAATGCAAACATCCACACTCCAAATCTATGGCCTATTCTATGGAAAGGCTAGAAAACCTATAGAGAATAAGGGGTGGAAGGCTAGCAATATTGAGATGGAATGAGGAGGGAGAATGAGAGAGTGATGGGAGGCTAACAACTTAAATTCCCACAACACAATATTATTGGGAGAAAATCACACAAAATGTGCACACCTCATATATATCTGGCCAGCCACTCTACCATATCCATATCCATATATAGGAGTGGTCACACACCTCCGCCAAGGAGGTGATGCCAAGTGTCCCTTGCTTAGGTGGCTACTGACTTTGTGATTAGTAAATTAATTAAAGCACAAATTTCATCTAACGAAATATCTTCCAATTAAATTCTAATACTTATTAAATGAACTCTTCATTTAATAATTCTCCCAAAAAATTATCTCTCTGACTTAATTAAATTAAAGTATTTAATTTAATTAATAATCATTTGACTTAACTCTTAAGTCAAAGCCCTTAATAATTTAAGCTAGTCAAAATTAACTAAACCGTTAAATTAATTTTGACCAATTGATAGTTATGTGACATTAATTAATTAACCTTTAATTAATTGATCTTATTTTAACTCTTAAATTAATTTGACCAATTTAACATTTAAATTGATCAAGTCAAAATGACTACAATTTTGCCTCCTCCAAAAATCGGTCATGAATTTTCTAACTCTTAGAAAATTCTCCTTCATTCAATAAACAGTGTTATTGGCTTTTGTGTGTGACCCGTTAGGCTCTACCATTCATTGCACATGGGCTCACAATTCATTGTGGCTTTTGGAACACCAAATATTCACTTTAGTTTAAACTTCTTTAAACTAAGTAACTTAATTCAATTAATCTCATTAATTGAAGAGTACTCACTCTCCATGGTCAATGTCCAACCTCAAGCCCATGGAGCCCAACTAAATGGCTGAATGAATGCTCTTGAAGAACCATTCTAGCATTATGCCTACCATGCAAATACAAGCATTCTATTTCCTATCTCCCAAAAAAGGCCTAGCGTATGATATTTGTTGGCTCTCTAATAGCATCGATAATATATTTCTATTATTAATGTTTGATTCTCTTTATGATCTTATCTTTGGAAATGCCTTCCCAAATTTCCACATCACCTTACTTAAGGATTTTTTGGAATTAATCATTATAGAACACATAAGAGATGTATTCGCCCTTCACAAACATGAGGAGTCAGATTTTCTCTCATATCTCACAAACCTCCATGCCAAGTGGCTCATACCCAATGTCCATCTAAAAGGCTCGCTAAGTGGTTAAGAAAGAATTAAAGCATAAGGATCGGACACACGATTGCCATGGATCCTGAGGTCAGAAGACTAATAATATGCACTGGCACAAGTAGGAAAACTAGCCACTACCAACTTACCACTACAACTATCTAGTGGATTCTCTATTAGATTTTCAGTGCTTTGTTCTCTAACAAGTACCTACTAACATGCACCAATATCTCTTATAGTTGCTTATAGAATGGAGCAATCTTCAATCCTTGGATTTATACATCGTTAGTGCAAGTCTATTCAGATCTTTGATGCCCTATTTCATAAGACCCTATGACTTGAAAGATTTAAAATGATGACTGTGTCAGATTTATTCTATGGTCACCAAACCAAGTCCTACAGTTATAAGTGATCTATGGGCTTTACCCAAATGCTAGTGAAATGAAATAAAGCATATGATGAAGATGTCAACATAAAGAATACATTCAATTAAGATTGTACCATGAGTGAAATAGTTTACAAGGCCAATTTCATTGGCATGTAGGGGACTATTCCAATAATATTCTACTTGCCTTAAAGCTAATGCCCTATTGCCTTGAGAGCTATCTTCATAAGATATCCTCAAAAGATGTTTAGCTTTTAGGGGTTATTACAGTAGTTCTGCTATATTATCTTCTGAGATAACTTTTATCCACTCAGTTGTCACCTCTATCAATTGATATCATATATCAAATGATAATGCATTTATTGTGTTTAGACCACTAATGAGATGTTAGGTTAAGTCCCAAATTATCTTCCAAAGACAATCGTAGGCTTATGTATGCTAGGTACTACATCTAACCCTTAGATGAATTTTTATCCAAACACTTTTCTTTACAGTTTCCAAAACTGTAAATTATTTCACCTCAGTGGTTGTCTTGGCCATAGTATTTTATTATAACTTTTCCAACTTACCATACCGCCATTAAAGCAAAATATGTATCCAAAAGGGGATACTAGGTCGTTTATATTAAATTAAAAACTAATATCCAAAAACTTCATGAGTTTCAATTCTCTATCGTCGTGTACCAAAAATAAGTCTTTAGTTCCTCTCAAGCACTTAAGGATTACTTCTATAACTATCCTGTGACTCTCACCAAGAATGGATTGAAACTTACTCATAATGTTTAGCGAGTGTGCCACATCTAGTCTTGTACATTGAATAGCATACAATTATGCTCTATGTAGTTGATATATAAGGTATGTGGGACATTTTGTGTCTCTCATTAACAGTATAAGGGGCTATAGACTTGGAGAGAAAAAGATCACATCCCAAAAGGAAGAATCCCCTCTTAGATTCTTCCATACTAAACCTCTTTAGTATTTTGTTCAATGTATGAGATTTGGGAAAACCCTAGTATCTTTCCTAATCTATCTCTATAGATGTATATTTCTAATACACATGATGCATTTCCTAAGTCCCTCATGGAGAACTGAGTAGATAGCCATGCTTCAGTGCACTTTAACATTCCTGCCTCATTCTCAATGTGAAAGATGTCATTGATGTAAAATACATTAAACTATACACTACTCCTACTAGCCTTTTGCGCACACATAGTTCATACACATTTTTGACAAAGCTAAACAATTTAACTTTCTAATCAAAATGTATGTTCCAAGTTCAGGATGCCTATTTGGGTCCATAAATAGACCTCTAGAGTCTACAAACCTTTTGCTCACTCTTTTTGGACATAAAACCTTATGGTTGCGCATATAGATTTCTTCTTCAATGCCGCCATTATAGAAAGCAGTTTTTACATCTATTTACCATATCTCATAGTTATTATATGCAACTTTGGCAAGTAAAATTCAAATGAACTTAGGCATAGCAACTGATGAAATGATTTTCTTAAACTGATATCGAGTCTTTAAGTGTAATCTTTTGCCACTTGCCAACCTTAAAAGTCACTATTTCTCTATCTACCCTAAGCTTTCACTTATAGATCTACTTGCAACCAATGGGAACTAATTCCTTTGGTGGATCTACCAAAGTCCATACTTTATTTGAGTAAATAGAGTTCATTTTAGATCTTATGGTTTCAAGCCAACATCCTAAATCTATGTCCAACATAAATTCCTCATAGGTCTTTAGATCTCTATTCGATTGACCCATCTCATGAAGAAATCCAAACCTTTTGTGTTACTTCTTGATCCGATCTGACCTTCTTAGAGGTTGTGCATGAGATTCTTTGATATTTATTTACTTTTACCGATTGTGGGATCTGATGATCATTTTGAACTTCACCAAGTTCAACAATAATGCCCTTTCTCTCCAATAAAAATTCCTTTTCCAAAAAGGTGGCATTTCTTGAAACAAACACTTTTTGTTCCGAGAGATCATAGAAGTAATAACTCATAGACTCTCTTGGATATCCCACAAACTTGCACAAAATGGATCTACTGTCCAACTTATCTCCCATTGTCCATTTCACGTACATGGGAGATCCCCAAACCTTGAGATATTGGTAAGAAGGTGCTTTGACATGCCATATCAAATATTATGTTTTGCCACCAACTTTGAAGGTACTGTGTTTAGTTACTTCACTACCATCATTAAAGCGTATCCTTAGAAGAATACAAACACATCAAAGAATCTCATTATGGAACGTACCATGTCCAACAAGGTACTGTGTCTCCTCTTAGCTACTCCATTATGTTAGGGTGTGCCAGGTGGAGTCCATTGAGTACTTAAGTATTTTTCCTCTTGATCTAATCAAAGGGCTTTAATACTAAGTCCTTTTTGTTTTTCTACTTCATTGTTATACTCTTTATACTTTTCAAAGGCCTCAAATTTGTACTACATAATATACATTTGTCCAAACTAACTATTACCACCGGTGAAGGTGATGAAGTAAGAATAATCTCCTCTCTCACTAACTCTTAGTGGTCCACAAACATCCATATGGATCAAATTAAAAGGATTTATGGAGTGCTCCATTTGTCCTACAAAAGGAGCTTTCATAATTTATCCCTTCAAACAAGATTCACAAGTAGGAAGGTCTTCAATATCACTAATATTTAGTGTTTTGATAGCTTTTAACTTGTTCATCCTATTTTTGGAGATATGACCAAGTCTTATATGCCACATCATGGCATTATCTTCGATATCTAATTTCTTACTTAATTGAAAATGCATTAGTGATGGTTAAGAATTCAATATGTACAATAATTTGGTAAGTGTACCATGAGCAATTAAAGAATCCATTCTTTAATGCCTTCAAATTCCCATTTGATATAGAAGGATTAAATCCTTCGCTATCCAAAATAGGAATTGAAATAACATTTTCAACAATATATGGTACTATATGACAAAGGTTCAATATAAGTATGGAGTTCTCTAAGTCTATTGTACACCTTCGACTTTGGACACAACTCTTGCTCCTTAGTCAAGGCAATGGATCATATCCACATCACTTTGTTATATTGTTCTTTCCATTCTTTATAACAACTTCAAAGAAAAGAACCACATGCAATATCATATTTCCATAAAGAAGAATTTAACCAAAAATGCACTTCAATAAAGTACATACCCTTTTTAAGAGTTGCAAAGTATTTCTTACAATAGTACTTCCAATGGCTTGTCTTGCCAATGTAGGAACAAATAATATCGACTATTTACTTTATAATCTTCTTGACTCCTCTGAATGTCTTTGATAGTTGTTTTCCCTTCAAGGAAGAATATTTCTTCCTTTTACCTCCTTTTCTAGCACCCCTAGGGCCCATAAATGTGGAGAAAGAAACAAGTGTTAAAAGTTTACCCTTGTCATGGTAATCTTCTTCTAGGTCAACATTTGGTCAATAAACTCAGTGAGGATGTGTAGATCAAATCCTCATGGAGATCATTATTCATCACTATGTCCAAGTTGAAAAAAATATCTCCAAGCCCAATCATCTTTAGACCTACTTGATGACACATGATTTCCTATTCATCCTAGCTTGGAAAGTCTCCTTTGACAACATAAACTTCTCATACCTTGTTTACTCTACAACTTTTTTGTAATCTTTAACCCAAGTACAATTCATGTGTCCTTGAGGCTTTTCAAGTTTGTAGATGCCATCATGAGACTAGGGTATAGAACAATCCTAAGCCCAATTTGTGAACTTTTCACATATCTCTAGATCTATATTAATCCCAAAGGGATTAGGAGTACCACGATATGGAACTTAATCCGCTGCTAGGAATCTAGAATGATTTTTTAGGTTAAGTTAAATGTGCAAGTTTGGACTGGTTAGTTTATTGATGTTCAAAATAACATTTAGTGAAATTTTAACCATTCTTGAGATTTTACAAATCCTCAAAAGTGAAAAAGATAATATAAGTATGTGATTGAATTTGATATTAAAACATATTCATGGTCTTTTAAGCATATTTTTCTCCTATTATTTTATCAAATTCTTCACCCCCCCCCTAAGAAGAATTCAAGAAATCAAATTTCATAGTGAGAACCAAGACCTTAATGACTTGTAAATGGACCATCGTGACCAAGTGCCATCCACGAGCAATCGAAGGGTAAGCAACTTTTGCTAATTATATGTCATGCAACTCTTGATGTATTTTTCCTCACTTTTCATATAGACCCACATGATTATGTTCCATCTATATTACTAAGTGTTAAGTCTAACCCACCAATCAATTTTCGATTCAAGATAGCCTCACAATATTCCCCATGACTGAGTGTAAATGCGTGAGGCTTCTTAAGTTAAAGATGCATCTCATGTTAAATGTATGCTCACAGCTTTCACCCTAAGTATGACCCCTATGATCAAGTGCCACCACATAAAATTGATCACATTGTCATGGAATACACTATTGGTAGAAGGCTTAGATTAATTAAAACTATTTTAATTTGTATCCATTTAGACTTAATATTTGAAAACATTTAGACCTTCTAAGTGGAGGGTTTTTACTTACAAAGATTTCATCATTTTTATCTTCTTATTTAGGTTCTCTATATCCTAATTATGCATCTCATACATCAATAGGATATGGAAAGCATAAATAAGTAAATAGCCTAGCATGCTTCTAGGGTGGGATGACCAGGAGCCTAACCAAGTAATGCACTTAGAGCCATAAGTGTATCACTTGGTTGATTTTAGATGGGTTGATTAAACTAAGCTATTATATGAGTGTATCCCATACACTCATTGGTCTTCAAGCCTCCTTGGATCCTCATTACTCTTTGCAACTTTTACAAAAGAAAGAAAACCTTAGTCCTAGTGATTCTACTCTCATAACTTTTACAAGATAGAACAAGAGACATGCAAGCCCCATTTAATACAACCCATTTCAACGATTGACATAAATAAAATTAATATTAAAAGCTCATGATCATCCCCATTCATTCATTGTCCATCAATATTTAAATGAACAATAAATAAACCATGAATTGATATTCAATTCCAACAATTAAGCGCTAATCATATTAACAATTAATTGGTCATGCAAAAACAAGCATAACATTTATGCATCATATTTTTGCCACAATTGGAAATCAACTTAAACAAATTTTAAAAGCATTCAAATTTTTGAGAGTTTGCCAACATCTGTGCAACCATTTTATGTATTTCAACACCACCACGGTCACAAAAGGAACCTAGAAAGCTCAAAATTCTCTCAAGACCAAATTGGGCGCTGTTGGCCAAGTGTAGCTCATGGTTGGGCATCAGCCTTTCAGTCACAACCTTGCCTTGAGCTACCAACTGCCGGCAGTGCCCCTGTTTTGGGGTCAAGTATGAATCAAGCTATTTTTGGCTCAACATTTATGCACTAAGATTTTTAGAATAACTTATAAACATCAAAACACACAATATAGATGAAAATTCCAAATTAAAACACCATTTAAAACTAAAGTATCAAGTGCCAAAAGATGCTAGAAAAATAAGTTTAAGCAAGAATCATTTTCTTAAAAAATCTCCAATTATATCTAATCTTGTTGGACCTAAAAATGACCAAACAAACTTATGGCCATTCATAGCATGCTATATCAAAATATAATATTCACCCATGCCAAATAAAAATGTAACATTAGAAAATTGAATCAAAACATGCTCATTGTACGACTTAACAATTAAAGTATATAATGGCATAATTCAATCCATCAATCAAGGAGCCACAAGCAAGATCATCTATACACTCCAACCCATCATATAGATCAAGTATATGGTGATTTTGATCATATCTTCACAAGAACCAATCACCCAAGCCAAGCAAAATCCAAATCCATGCATGAATATGACTTTAATACCATATGAAGGTTTGTGAGGCACTAGGATCCAAATATTTTCAAAAAACCTGAATAAACTAGCCCATACAACACCAAAAGAATCAACATACATATGATTCAGATTTATAAGAGGAAAATTCTTGGATGATAGCAAAAAATTTGAAGAGCAAGAAAACGCTCTTCAACCATCAAATAGGCTCTTCCCCAACGTAGCAGAATCACCACTGATTTTTTCCTAGATGGACTCCTCAATTTTGGCTAAAATTTTTACTAGAGATCCTCAACCCTTTTAAGATTCTTCAATACAAATTTTAGGCCCATTAGAACATTAGAGATATTCTTAGAAGAAGTAAAAATAGGCTACTAGAAACTACTCTAGTCAAAAGCAAAAGTAACCAAAATAGATTGCCTCTAATACAAATGTCCACAGACCAAATCTATGGCCTATTCTATACAGAAAGGCTGCAAGATATTCAGAGAATGAGCAAAGGAAGGCTGGAAATATTGAGATGGAAAGAAGAGGGAGAAAGAGAGAGTAATGGGAGGCTAACAACTTAGATTTCCACTACACAATATTGTTGGGAGAAAATCACACAAAATGTGTACACTTCATATACATTTGGGTAGCCACTCTACCATATCCATATATAGGAGTGGTCACACACCTCCTACAAGAAGGTGATGCCAAATGTCCCTTGCTTAGGTGGCTACTAATATTATGATTAGTGAATTTAATTGAATCACAAATTTCATCTAATGAAATCTCTTGCAATTAAATTCTAATTCTTATTAAATGAACTCTTCATTTAATAATTCTCCCAAAAATTATCTCTCCAACTTAATTAAATTAAAAACTTTAATTTAATTAATAATCATTTGACTTAACTTTTAAGTCAAAGTACTTAACAATTTAAACTAATCAAAATTAACTCAACCCTTAAACTAATTGTGACCAATTGATGATCATGTGACATCAATTAATTAATCATTAATTAATTGATCTTAATTTAACTCTTAAATTAATTTAACCAATTTAACATTTAAATTGATCAAGTTGAAATGACTACAATTTTGCCTCCTCCAAAAATCGGTCATGAATTTTTTAACTCTTAGAAAATTCCCCTTCCTACAATAGACCATGTCATTGTCTTTTACGCGTGACCCATTAGGTTCTACCATTCATTGGACATGGGCTCACAACTCCTTGTGACTTTTGGAATACTAAATATTTACTTTAATTTAAACTTCTTTAAACTAAGCAACTCAATTTAATTAATCTCATTAATTGAAGAGTACCCAATGTCCATAATCAATGTTCAACCTCAAGCTTATGGAGCCAAACTAGTTGGCCAAAATGAATGCTCTTGAAGAACCATTCTAGCATTACGCGTACCATGTAAACACAGCCCTTCTATCTCCTATTTCCCAAAAGAGGCCTAGGATAAAATATTTGCCGGCTCCCTAATAGCCTCGATACTATGTTTCTATTCTTAATGTTTGATTCCCTTTATGACCTCATCTTGGGAAATGCCTTCCCAAATTGTCATATCACCTTGCACAAAGATTTCTTGGAATCGATCATTATAGAATACATAGGAGATGCACTCACCCTTCATAAGCATAAGGAGTCAAATTCTCTCTTGGATCTCACAAAGCTCTATGCCACGTAGCTCACACCCAATCTCCACCCAAAAAACTCGCTAAGTGGTCAAGGAATAGTCAAAGCATGAGGACTGGATATAAGGTTGCCATCGATGCTTAGGTTAGGGACTAATAATATGCACTAGCATAAGCAGAAAAACTAGCCACTATCAACTTGCCACTATAGCTATCTAATAGATTCTTTGGTGAGTCTTTAGTGCGTTGTTCTCTAAAAAGCACCCACTAACATGCACCCATATCTCATATAGTTGCTCATGGAATAGAGCAATCTCCAACCCTTAGATTTAAGCATCATTAGTGCAAGTCTATCTAGATCTCAAATGCCTTATCTCATAAGGTCCTATGACTTGGAAGATTTAAGATGATAACTGTGTGATACTTATTCCATGGTCACCAAACCAAGTCCCACAGTCATAGGTGATCTAAGGGCTTTATCCAAATACTAGTGAAGTGAAACAAAGCATAAGATGAAGATGGCCATATAAAAAATACATTTAATCAAGATTGTACCATGAGTGAAATAGTTTACAAAGCCAATCTTATTGGCTTACAGGGTACTATTCCAACAATCTCCCACTTGCCCTAAAGCTAATGCCCTATGGCCTTGAGACCCATCTTCATGAGATGTCCTTCAAAGATGTTTAGCTTTAGGGGTTAATATATTAGTTCTGCTATATTATCTTTTAAGGCAACTTTTATTCACCCAGTTGTCACCTCTATCAATTGATATCATATATCAAATGATAATGCATTTAATGTGTTGGATCACTAATGAGATCTTGGCTCAAGTCCCAAATTATCTTCCAAAGAAAATCATAGGCTCATGCGCGCTAGGCACTACATCTAACCCTTAGATGAAGTTTATGTCCAAACACCTTCCTTTGTAATTTTCAAAACTACAAATTATTTCACCTCAGTACTTATCTCAGCCAGGGTGTCTTGTTAGAACATTTCCAACTCACCATGCCACCATTAAGGAAACATATGTATCTAAATGTGGATATTAGGTCATCTACATTGGATTGGAAGCTAATATTCAAAAACTCCACGAGTTTCAATTCTTTATTGTCGTATACCAAAAATAAGTCCTTATTTTTTCTCAAATACTTAAGGATTGCTTCTATAGCTATCCAATAACTCTTACCGGGAATGGATTGGAACCTAATCATAATGTTTAGTGAGTATGCCACATCTTGTCTTGTACATTGAACGGTATATAATTATGCTCCATGTAGTGGATGCATAAAGTATGTGGGACATTCTGTATCTTAGGTTGACAATTTAAGGGGTCATAGATTTGGAAAGATAAAGATCACGTCCCAAAAAGAGAAGTCCCTTCTTGGATTCTTCTATACTAAATCTCTTTAGTATTTTGTTCAATACACGAGATTTGGGAAAGCCCCAAATCTATCTCTATAGATATATATTCCCAATACGCAAAAAGCATTTCCCAAGTCCTTCATGGAGACTTAAGTAGATAACCATGCTTTAGTGCACTCTAACATTTCAACTTTATTCCCAATGAGAGAATTGATTCTCTCTCTATATATATATCTATATACAAATGACAAATGGTGTGATGCCAAGGTGGCCTCACACCTTTCACGAGGAGGGATAGCTAATTGGGGTGCCATGGTGGCAGATTAAATTGAAATCTCATTTGAATTTCATGTACATTTCAATTACATTTGAAATCCAATTCCAAATTAATTAGGATATTTATTCAAATAAACTCTTCATTTGGATTTTTCCTTCAAAATTCATTCTTCCCATTAATTAAATTAAAATCTTTAATTTAATTAATTATTTTTTGACTTAACTCTTTAAGTTAAACTAGCTTAACTCTTTAAGCTTAATTTGTTACCTTAATTTTTTAAGTTGGCTTGATCAAGTGATGGTCATGTTGGCACCAAATAATTAAATCCTTAATTATTGATCTAATTTAAATCCTTAAATTAATTGATTAATTTAACACTTAAATTAATCAAGCTAAAAATGACCTTCAAAATTGGCACCATAAAATCGGTCCATTAGGAGTTAGTTTTCTAACACTTAGAAAATTTTCTCCTTCAATTAGGAAGCTAATTCGATTTTGTGTGTGACCGAATAGGTTCTACCATTCATTAAACATGGGCTTATAACTCATTATGATTTTTGAATATCTAATATTCATTTTAGTTTAAAACTCTTTTTAAATTAATCAACTCAATTCAATTAATCTCATTAATTAAAGTGTACCCAATCTCCATAGTTGATGTCCAACCTCAAGCCCATGGAGCCCAACTAATTATCTGAAATAAATATTCTAGAGATCCATTATCGCTGTACGCATGCTATGCAAATATGATCTTTTTGTCTTCTATTTCCCAAAAGAAACCTAGGGCAAGATATTTTTTGGCTCCTTAATAGCCTCAATATTATATTTCTATTCTCAATGTTCAACTCCATTATGTGTCCTCATCTTTAGAAAACTCCTTTTCTAAATTGTCACACCACCTTACGCAAGGATATTTGGGAATTAATTATTATAGAATACATAGATGATACACTCGCCTTTCACAACAGTGAAGAGTTAAATTCCATCTTGGATCTCAAAAACCTCTATATGAAGTTGCTCATACCTAATCGCAACCTAAAAGACCCATTAAGTGGTCAAGAAAGAGTCAAAGCATGAGAATCGAACATAAGGTTACCATGGATCCTCAAGTCATAGAACTAATAATATGCACTTACATAAGTAAGAGAACTGGCCACTACCGACTTACCACTATAGTTATCTAGTGGATTCTCCGATGGGTCTTTAGTATCTTGTTCTCTAACAAGCACCTACTAACATACAGCTATATCTCATGTAGTTGCTCATGGAATGGAGTAATCTCCAACTCTTAGATTTATGCATCATTAGTGCAAGTCTATCTAGATCATAGATGCCCTATCCCATAAGATTCTATAACATGAAAGATTTAAGATCATGACCATGTGAGACTTATTCCACGGTCTCCAAACTAAGTCCAATAGTCTTAGAGATCTGAGGGATTTATCCAAATAATAGTGAAGTGAAATAAAACATAAGATAAAGATAGCCATATAAAGAATATCATTCAATCAAAACTATTTTTACAAAGAAATAGCTTTTACAAGGCCAATTTCATTGGAAGCAAGAGAATTTTCCACTACCGACTTACCACTATGGTTATCTAGTACATTCTTTAGGTGGGCTTCAATGAACTTGTTCTCTAACAAACACCCACTAACATGCATCTATGTCTAACATGGATTTCTTATGAAATAGAGCAATATTCAATCCTTTAGATTTATGTATCATTAGTACAAGTTTATCATAATGTTAGATGCTCTTTCTCATAAGTATCTACAATTTGGAATATTTGAAGATCACGACCATGTAAAATATTTTCATGATCACCACTCAATGCATGACTAAGTCCCATTGTCTTATGTGATCTAAGAGCTTCAACCAAATACTAGTGAAGTAAATTAAGTATGTGATAAAGATGGCCATTAATGATGAATATTATTTAATTAAGATTGTATCACAAGTGAAATAGTTTGTATGCTAATCTAACTAGCTGTGGGGCATTATTCCAACAATCTCCCACTCACCCTAAAGTTAGTTCCCCATAGTCTTAGGACTTATCTTCTCAAGTTGTCCTTCAAAGACTTTTTGTGTTTGGGGTTTTGTTAGTAGATCTGTTATATTCTCTTTTAAGGCTACCCTCTCCACTTAAATGTTGTCTTTATCAATAATATCATGGATCAAATGATATCACCTCAAAATGTGCTTAGATTGCTGATGAGATCTTGGCTTTTTAGCTTGTGTTATCGCTTTGTTTTTATCACAAAAGACAACTACAAGCTCAGTAATGATAGGTATTACATTCAACTCTTGGATGATGTTTTTCATCCAAATACCTTTCTTTGTGGCTTTTGAAGCCACAATATATTCTGCCTCTATGGTTAAATCGAACGTGGTGTCTTGTTTGAAACTCTTCCAACTCGCCACGCCACCATTGAAGTAAAATATAAATCTAGAAGTAGATTTTAGGTCATCTACATTAGATTGGAAACTAGAATCTAAAAACCCCTCAAGTTTTAATTCTTCATTGCCGTGTACCAAAAATAAATCCTTAGTTCTTCTTAAGTACTTTAGGATCGCTTTAACGACCAACCAGTAACGTTTACTAAGGTTGGATTGAAAGTAACTTGTAACACTTAGAGTGTGTGCTACATCCAGCCTTGTACATTGGACATCCTGCCTGTATTATGCTTCCTATAGTAGACACATAAGGTATGTAGGACATTTTATGTCTCTCGTCATTAGTCTCAAGAGCCATAGACTTGGGGAGATGTAAACTATGTCCCATCAAGATGAATCTCTTCTTGGATTCTTCTATACTAAATCTCTTTAGTATCTTGTTAGCATACGGTGTTTGGGAAAGCCCTAACACCCTTCTCGATTAATCTTTATAGTTATATATTCCTAATATGTAGGGTGTTTCTCCCACATCTTTCATGGAGAATTGCATAGATAACCATACTTTAGTACTCTTTAACATTTTTCTCGCACTCTCAATGAGGAAAATGTTATTTACATAAAGCACAATAAACTATACAGTGCTCCTACTAGCCTTCTTGCACACACAAGGTTCATAAATATTTTTTACAAAGCCAAACAACTTGGCTGGCTTATCAAAACATATGTTCCCACTTTAGGATGCCTGTTTGAATCCATAAATGGACCTCTCAAGTTTGCAAACTTTTTATTCACTCCCTTTGAATGTAAAACCTTATAGTTGCTCTATATAGATTTCTTGTTCAATATTTCCATTGCGAAAAGTGGTTTTAACATCCATTAACCATATCTCATAGTCATAATATACGACTATGTCAACTAAAATCCTAATGGACTTAGTGTTTCTAACTGATGAAAGGTTTTCTTAAAATTAATATCGAGTCTTTAAGTGTAACCATTTACCACTAATTGTGGCTTAAAGGTCATAGCCTCTTCATTGACTCCTAGATTTTGCTTATAGATCCACCTACAACCAACAGGTACTATACCCTTTGGTGGATCTACCAAAGTCTATATTTTGTTGGAGTACATGGAGTTCATTTCAAATTTCTTGGTAAAAAGCCAATATCTCAAATTATGTCCAATATAGTTTCCTTATAGATCTTTGGCTCATTATTCGATTAGCCCATATCATGAAGAAATCTGAACCTTTAGGGTTACTTCTTGATTCAGTCCAACCTTTTCAGAGATTGTGTGCAAGGCTCTTGACGTTCCCTTATTTCCACCATTTATGGGATTAGATAATCATATTAAACTTTATCAAGTTCAACAGTAACACCATTTCTATCTAATCGAAATTTCTTTTCCAAAAAGTTGGCGTTCCTTAAAATAAACACCTTTTATTCCAATGGATCATAAAGGTAATAACCCAGAGACTCTTTTGGGTATCCCACAAACTTGCACAAGATGAATCTACTATCTAACTTGTCTCCCACTTGCCACTTGACATAAACAGGAGATCCCCAAACTCTTAGGAAAGAGTAATAAGGTGCTTTGCCATGCCACATCTCATGCAGTATTTTTGGCATCGAATTTTGGAGTACCATATTAAGTAGCCTCACTACTGTATATAGGGTGTATTCTTAAAAAGATATAGGCACATCTAAAAAGTTCATCATAGGATCTACCATGTCCAACAAGGTACAATTTCTCCTCTTAGCTGCTCCATTATGTTGGAGTGTGTCAGGTGAAGTCTATTGAGAGAGAATCTCATCCTCTTTTAGATAATTCAAGAATTTGGTACTTAAGTATTCTCCCTTTAAATCCAATTGAAGAGCTTTAATACTAAGTGAAGTCACATATAGCGCTAGGATCCAATAATTAAAACTTTCAAAATTGAAATTAACTAGGATACACATGATAAAAATGGATCTAAGCATGTTGTTGATTTTGATTTAGAAAAGAGAATACTTTGAATTGCTCAAAATCTAAGAAGATGTTGAAGACAACTCCAATAGGCATAAACTGTCTCACAGTAGCAGTTCAATTTGGATACAACTTTTGCCTAATCCAAACTCCTTCAAAAATTCAAAAAAAATTAAAGTATCTTCTCAACTCCTTGATAAATCCACTATAAAAAATTCAGCTAAAAAGGGCACATGGAAGGGCCACAAAATATTCTCCAAGCAGATTGCCTTGGCAATAGATCTTCAAATGCAAGCAATCTAATTGTCTTGCCTTTAATTGTTATAATCTACACACCAATGCTAGGTCCGAATCTCCTTAATATTAGTTGGAAAATAGAAAGGAGATTTGTAGAGATGAAGTCTTGATATGAGGAGGGAGAAAAAGAGAAGAAGTGAAGCTTTAATAAATGAGGCAACATTAGAAGTTGGAGGGAAAACGTGAAAGAATCTAATTCTTCACAATGTGTGTCATGTGGCCGCCCCTCTCTCTCTTTACATTTATATATAGAGTGAGGATACCGTGATGCGAAAGTGGCATCACATCTTCCTCAAGGTGACCCCGAACTTGGTCTTGCAAGTTGGCTAGTTGCAATTCAATTTTGGATTTAAATTTTGTGTGTATTTTAATTACATTTGCAATCTCATTTCAAATCTAAAAAATCTATTTTGGAGGGAAAATTCAAATAAAAGGTTCATTTAGTGTGGCATTTTAATTACATTTGGAATCTCATTTCAAATCTAATTTTAATTTGAAATGAGATTCCAAATGTAATTAAAATGCCACACTAAATGAACCTTTTATTTGAATTTTCCCTCCAAAATAGATTTTTTTCATCAATCAAATCAAACACTTTAATTTAATTAATTAACCTTTGACTCAACTTTTAAATTAATTAGCTTCACTTTTGAAACTAGTCATAGTTAACTTACCTCTTTAAGCTAACTTGACCAATTGATGGTTACATGGTACCAAATAATTAACTTCTTAATTATTAGTCTAATTTAACTCTTTAAATTAGTTAATCAATTTAATATTTAAATTAATCAAGACAAAGTTGACCTCAATTTCTCCGACCTAAAAATTAGTTTACTAAGAGTGATTTTTCTAACTCTTAAAAACTCTCCTTCATCAAGTAAGAAATGCAATTGGCTTTTGTATGCAACTCATTAGCTTCTACTATTCATTGGACATGGGTTCACAATTGTTTGTGACTTTTGAATATTGAATATTCATTTTAGTTTAAACTCCTTTAAGTTAATCGACTTAATTGAATTAATCTCCATTAAATAAAGCTTACATAATCTCCATGATCAATGTCCAATCTCAAGCTCATGGAGCCCAACTAATTGGCTAAAATGAATGCTTTTAGAGAACCTTTCCAGCTCTACGCATACCATGCAAAAATAGTCCTTTCATCTCCTATCTCCTAAAAGTAGCATAGGATAAGATATTTGTCAATTCCCTAATAACCTCAATTATATGTTCCTATTCCCAATGTTTGATTCGACTTTACAACCTTATCTTTGGAAAACTCATTTTTCAAATTTTCTTACTAACTTGGATCATTATCAAATACATAGAAGATGCACTCACCCTTCACAATGATAAAGAGCCGAATTCTATCTTGAATCTCACAAACCTCTATGTTAAGTAGCTCATACCTAATATCAACCCAAGCAGCCTACTAGGTGATCTAAGAAGAGTCAAAGTATGAGGACCTAAACATAAGATTACCATGGATCCTTAAGTCAAAGGGCTAATTATATGCACTGCCATAAGTTGGATAACTTGCCACAACTAACTTACCACTTTGGCTATCTGGTGGATTCTCTGGGTGGGCTTTCAATGCTTTGTTCTCTAACAAGAACCCACTAACATGCATGTATATCTCATATGAAATTGCTCACGAAATGGAATAATATCCATCCCTTAGATTTATGCATTGTTAGTACAAGTCTATCTGAGTCTTAGATGCCTTGTCTCATAAAATCCTATGACTTGAAAGATTTAAGATCATGACCATATAAAACTTATTCCATGATCACCACCTAGTGCAAAACCACATCCCATAGCCTATGTGTGATCTAAGGGCTTCAATCAAATGCTAATGAAGTGAATATGAGCATAGATAAAGATGGTCATATAATGAATATCATTCAATCATAGTTATCTTACAAGGAAATAGTTTACAAGGTTAATCTAATTAACTTGTAGGGCACTATTCCAACACTTAGTCATTTTTTTATTTTCTACTTTATTCCTATATTTTTGAACTTTTCAAAAGCTTCAAACTTGTATTTCATAAAATACACATGTCTGAACTAAGTATGATCATAGGTGAAAGTGATTAACTAAGAATAGCTCTATCTCACACTAGCTTTTACAAAGCCACAAATATCTACATGGGTCAAATCCAAAGAACTTTTGATTCACTACGATTGTCCCATAAAAGGAGCTTTGGTCATTTTTTCCTTTAAACAAGTCTCACTAGTAGGAAGGTCCTCAATGCTACTAATATCTAGAACTTTCAGAGATTTTAACTTGCTCATCCTATTTTTGGAAATATATACAAGTCTTGTATACCACAACATAGCATTTTCTTGGATATATAGTTCTTTTTTACTCGATTCAATGTGCACCAATGAAGGTTGAGAATCTAAAAGGTATAATCTATTGTTTAATGTACCTTGTGCAATTAAAGAATAATTCTTTAATGCTTTCAATTTTTCATTAGATATAAAAAAATCATATCTCTTATTATCCAATATGGGAATAGAAATAACATTCTTAACAAGATGGAAAATATAAAAACAAGGATCAAGAACAATGTAGGAATTCCCCTAGTCTAACTTGATTACGTCTTCAATTATGGCAGCAATTTTTGCTCCATTTCTAAGGCGGAGGATCATATCCCCTTCATTAGGACTTCATCTTCTTTCTATCCCATGTAACAAATTACTAAGGCAAAAACCATATACGGTATCAAACACCCATGAGGAAGAATTTATTGTTAAGTGCACTTCAAAAAAGTATAGACCCTTCTCAAGAGTGTGAAGATACTCCTTGTAATATCTTTTCTAATGTTGTTTTTCACCACACTGGAAACAAATAGCAACAATTTTAGCCTTTTTCTTCTTCTTGGATCCCCCTAAACTCTTCAAAGGTTGCTTTCTCGTAGAGGAAGAACTTTATTCTTTTTACCTCCCTTTCTAGCATCCCTAAGGCACTTAGACTTAGAGGATAAAGCAAGAATAAGAGGCTTGTCTTTCTTCATAGTTGCCTAAGTGGCCACCAATAAGTTGACCAATTCATTAATCATTACTTCTTGCTTCAACATGTTGAAGTTCATAAAGAATTGATCAAATGAGCTAGGAAATGATTGAAGGATCAAATCCACATAGAGCTTATTGTCTATGATAATGTCTAATTAACTAAGTTTCTCAATGAGACCAATCTTCTATGGGCCGTGGTCATGGCACTTAAGCCCTCATTTATTCTTATCCTGGAGAGTTCTTTAGATAATGAGAACCTTTCATGTCTAGTTTGAATAATATACAATTCTTGTAGGTGTAAATAAATCTCATGAGCATGTTACATGTGCTCATGAGACTTTTGAAGCTCATTAGATATATAAGCCATCATAAGGCATCTTATTTGTAGATCATCATCTGTAAACTTTGTGAACAATTCACGTACCTTATCAGTGGCATCATCGCCAATGGTGTCCAACAGACTTTGAATAAGCACATAAGTCCTCTTTTTGGATCCAGAATAAACTTGATGTTTCTCAACCAACTGTGGAAGTTTGGCCCAACTAGCTTATTAGTTTCCAAAATAATGTTGAGCAAACTTTTAGCCATTTTGTTTGAGAATTCAAAAATCTACAAAGGCAAAAAAGTGAGTACAAGCATGTGATTACATATTTGATATTGAAAACATGTTTATAAACTTTCAAGCATGTTTTCCTCCTACTATTTTATCAAATTCCTCACTCTCTAGAAGAATTCGAGAAATCTCATTTCCTAGAGAGTGTTAAGGCCCTAAAGACTTATAAGTGGACCTTCGTGATGAGTGTAATGCATCTACAAATAATCCAAAGGTAAGAACTTTTTGCTAATTGCATCTCTATGCAACCCTTGATATATTTTGCCTAACGTTTCATACAGATCCCCTTGACTAGTGACCTCTACATTACTAGGTGTTTAGTTGGACCTACCAATCAAATTTTGATTTGAGACCACTACATGTGATGTGAGCTACACATGGGGAGCTTCAAATTAAAGGTGCATTATATGCTACGTATATGATCACAGCTTTCTAGATAAGTGTGAACCCCATAATGAGTGCATCACACAAAGATAGTAGTATCATCATGTCATATACTTTTAGTAAACAGCATGGATTAATTAAAATTCTTTTTAATTTGTATCCATTTTAACTTAATATTTTGAAAGCACTTAGAGTTTTTTAAGTGGACAGATTTTTTTGCTTGCATAGATCTCATCAATTTTATCTTTTTATTTAGATTTTCTATATCCTAACCATGCATCTCATACATCAATAGGATATAGAAAGCATAAATAACTAAATGTGCGTAGCATGCTCCTAGGAGGGATAACCATAAGTCTTAACCAAGTAGTGTACTTAGAGCCATCGGTGCACTACATAGTTGATTTTAAGTAGTTTGATTAAATCTAGCTATTACATAAATGTCTCCCCATACATTCATAGGTTTCCATGCCTCTAATGGTCTTCTTATCTCTTTGCAACATTTACGTGAGAAAGAAATCTACACTCCTAGTGATTCTAATCTCATAACATTTATAAGATAGAAACTAAAAAGTATGTAAGCCCTAATTTAATACAATACTTTTCAACAACTTGAAATAAATAAAATTAATATTAGAGGCTCATGATCATCCCCACTCATTCATCATGCGTTTAACAATTAAATGAACAATAAATTAAGAATTAACACTCAATTCGAACAATTAAATGCTTTTCTCATAAAGAGTTAATTAACTAGCAAAAATAAACATGACAATTATGCATCTCCTTTTTGCACCAAATTGAAGACTAAATTGAACAAGACTTTAAAAGCATTCAAAAATCTCAAACATAATTTTGAGAACTTGCACAACAATTGTGCATCTATATAACATGATTTAGATTCATTTTGATCACTAAATAACATAAAAAAAAAAGCTCAAAACTCACCCAAACCTATGACTAGGTGCTGCTGCCCTAGCCTTAGTGCATAGGGCACAACAGCCTGCCCTGTTTTGGGTTAGGTATCGAGTCAAGCCTTATTTTGTACAACTTTTGTGCACCAAAAATTTAGACACTTCCTAAACACTAAATCACACAATACAAATGAATTTTTGGGTCTAAAACACCTTTTAAAAATGGAAATTCAAGTGCTCCAACGTGTTTCAAAAATCAAGATCAAGTAAGAATCACCATTCTTCAAAAATCTCCAATTAATCACTGATCCAATTGGATCCAAAAATAACCGAAACACCTTAATGTAAAATTTAACACGTTATATCAATTGATACCACCATCCAATGCTAAATTAGTATTTAACATTAGCAACTATAAATTAAAACATACTAACATATGAATTGACTCTTAAAACACATATTAGGATAGTTTCAATTCATCATCAAAGGAGCCATACAAAACATCATCCAAACACTCCAATCCAAAAATTGAATCAATTATTTGAATATCTATATCATTCCACCATATGAAACAATCAAACAAAAATCCAAATTAAGGCATGAAATAAGCTCTGATACCACTTGAAGGAATGTGTAGCACAAAGATCCATGAAATAAAGCAAGTAAAGTTAAATAAAAACTTGACTACACACCTCCCAGGGATCAAATCATGTGTAAAATGGATTTTTAAGAAGATAAATACCTTGATTGCTAAAAACCTCGAAGATAGAACGGAGGAAAGGCTTGAAAACTTCAAAGTTGTCTTCCTCTGGCACAGTGGCAACTTGGCAGCTTTTGCCCTAAAAACACACCTCAGAATTTGCTGAAAATTAGACAAAACCTCACCAACACCTTGAGTAATATCCGGGAAAAACTTCAGCAAAAAAAAAATATCAGAAAGGGCATGAAAATCGCCTCCAATGTTTCTAGCCTTGCAGTGGATCTTCCTAAAACAAAGCTATCCAATTGTCTAGCCTCTAATGTGATGATCCACACACCATAAGAAAATTTTCAATCAATCTTTAGTCAACTATAAAATCAAGGAGTGAAGAAAAGATGAAGGCTGAATTTCAGAGAGGAGGGTAAAGAAAATGTATGAAACTTCAACACAAATTTGAATCACACAATATGGAGGGAAAATGGGAATCTAGCATGAGTTGTGTGCATGTGGCTGCCCACCTCTATTTATAGACAAGAGAGGGTGTGATGTAAGTTGTCATCACACCTCCCATGGGGCTTGGTGCCACCTAAGCAAGCAACATGCATGTGAAATGTAAATTTCATTTGCATTTGAATTTCATTTGAAATTTTCATTCCATCTCATGAAATGCCATCCAAGTTAATTCCAAATGCACCTCAAATGAAATCCTTCAATTGAATTTCCCTTCAAAATTAATTCCTCACATTAATTAAATTAACCCCTTAATTTAATTAATTGATCCTGACTTAACTATTTAAGTTAATTAGCTTAACTCTTTAAGTTAAAAGATATCAACTTAACTCTTTAAGTTAACTTGACTAATTAATAATCAAATGGCACCAATTAAATTAACTCCTTAAATTATTTTAATCAATTTAACAATTAAATCAATGAAGGCAAAATGACAAAAAATTACTGAACCATTTTTCCTCCACAAAATCAATCATGTGGAATTTTCCAACTCTTAAAAACTTTCTTTCATAAAATAAGACTTCATATTGGCTTTTTTGTATGACCTATTAGGTTCTATCATTCATTGAACATGGGTTCACAACTCTTATGATATTAAAAATATCAAAATACTCACATTAATTTAAACTCTTTTAAACTAATGACTCAATTCAATTAATCTCCATTAATTGAAGTGTACCCAATTTTCATGGTAGATGTCCAAACCCAAGCCCATGAAGCCCAACTAATTGGCTGAAATGAATCTGCTCTTGGAGAACCATTCTAGCTCTATACATGTCATGCAAATACAATCCTTTCATCTTTAATCTCCCAAAAGAGGTCTAAGGTAAGATATTTGTCGACTCCCTAATAGCCTTGATAACTATATTTCTATTCGTAATTTTGATTCCCCGTTATGTCCTCATATTTGGAAAACTCATTTTCCAAATTACCATATTACTTTACGCAAAGCTTTTGTGAAATCAATCTTTCTAAAATATAAATGAGATGCACTCGGTATTGACAATGACAAAGAGATGGATCCCATCTTAAATCTCACAAATCTCCATGCCTAAGAAGCTCATACCCAAGCTCAACTCGAATAACCCATAGAGTAATCAAGGAAAAACCAAAGCATAGAGAGGTAAACACAAGGTTACCATGGATCCTCAGGTTAAAGTTCCAATTATATGCACTAGTGTAAGCTGGAGAACTTACCACTACCGACTTGCCACTATGGCTATCTAGTGCATTCTTCGGGCAAGCCTTCAGTTAACATGTTCTCTAATAAGTACCCATGTCTAACATAGATTGCTTATGAAATAAAGTAATATCCAACCCCTTAGATTTATGCATCATTAGTGCAACTTTATTCGAATGTTAATGCCCTATTTCATAAAATTCTATGACTTGGAATGTTTTAGTTCACAACCATGTAAGGCTTGTTTCATGATTACCACCTAATGCAGGACCAAGTCCTATAGTCTTGTGTGATCTAAAGGCTTCAACCAAATGCTAGTGAAATAAATTAAACATAAGATGAAGATAGCCATATACAATGAATATCATTCAATCAAGATTGTATCACAAGTGAAATAGTTTACATGCCAATTTAATTGGTTGTGGAGCACTATTGCAACATGGTGGAGGGAGAAAAATAAAACAAAAAGAAGAAGTAGAGAAAATAAGAAATGGTTGCTCGTATTCTCAAAATTTAATCGGTGAGGAAAGACGATACTGTAACTTAGAAAACCTATAAGGAGGACATAATGGAAATTTTGGATCAACATCTCACCACCATACAGTTGTGGGATTTTTCATCCTACCAAAATAGCTTGATGCCATATGACAAACTAACAAGCTTTGCTCAAGCACTATAAATAAATGATCAAGTGGGATATGGGCTTTTACCAACCATCATCCAAAAACTAGACTAGTCCTAAGTTAAACCTTTAACATGAAAATTTCTGTACTTTATAATTCTCTAGTTATAAACTATGTACTATGACATGATTCATAATAGTTTTTGTAAAATTCAAAAGATATTAGAATTATATGGTAATTTAAAAGGCATAATAAAATTAAACAATTAGAACACATTGGACTAATTAAAATTTGAAATGAATAATTAATCCACTTTCTAATATTGTATGATAAATTAAATCCTCAAGAGTGAAAAAGTAAAAATAAACTAAAAAGGCTTAATCAATTAAATAACAATGAATAAAAAGGTCAAAGAGTCCAATTAACTAAGCTCATTAAAAAGAACATTTGGATCTTAGTAGGCCAAAGCCCACTAATACAAAAAAGACTATAAATATTAAGCCCAAAGTCAAACTAAGAGGAACAGTCATTTGCAAACATTAAGAATTGAGAATTCTTTGCACCACGTTTCAAAGAAAAAGAAATTCGAAAAAGTATTAACTTTTGAAAACAACCCTAACTCCACTATCAAGTAGCACCATTCTAGCATTGTTTGTGATTTTTTATTAAAGAAAAAGAAACACTACAAATTTGGATGAGATCTAGAGTTTGAGATTCCAGCAATCAGTTAGTCCCAAAGTCTAAAAACATGGAAAGACCTAACATACAATTATTCATAGTGCCAAAACCCATCCTAGAAATATAAAAAAAATAAAAGAGATACCCACACAACAAGCACCACCTCCTAGAGAACTAATTCTGCAAATGACTCAAGAGAAGTTGAAGACATTGTTGGATAATACTTTAGTTCAAGCTATAACCAAAACAATCACTAGCATGTAGAGGGATGCTGCCCTAAAGAGTAGCAAGAATCATCTCACTAGAGTGGAAAGGCTTTCAAGTGAGACACGACTCTTCCCTTTTTACCTCCATAGGTGGATATACACTTATCTCTTTAAGCAAACTTCTCCAACGACCATTTGTTATTCAAAGTCCAAACTCATTCACTAGTACCATAATCCTCAAGAGAAGTAGGGAGCTAACACCTTTCCTTAGCTATCATTCTTCTGAGATACAATCCTTTCTACCAAACTATCTTAGTGGGTTATTTCCTTCTTAAGTGACAAACGCATACTTGTAAGAGTTTAACTGCATAGGAACACTTAGATAATTTTTTTGGAGAGGATAGACTTTACAATCTGAGTGAAGCTATATACTTCTAGTTGTTCCATGCCATGCTTACTAAATGCGCTTTTATACAATTCAACCAAATGCCAACTAGATCTATCACTGTCTAGGAACAGTCAGCGCAACATTTTCTCCATAATTTTGTTTAGGCAGTACACAAGATCCCTTACATCAACCAAGAACTTTAGCTTAACATTATCCAATAAAACTTGAAGTGCTAGAAGTTTCAAAATCTATAGTCGAAAAACCCCCTACAACTTTTAAAGATACTAGAAAATGTATTACACAGGACAAATGAAGTAACCATAATAACAAGAAATCAAAAGAATATAGGCACAATCCTCTGGGGGCTTTTGTTACTTATACTCCACTTACAGCCCTTTAGAATAGATATCTTAGCTATGGTATTATAGTAAGGCCTCAGCTGATACCTTTTTTAGAAGAAGATAGAGGACCAAATGAAGAAGAAATCTGACAGATGTTATTGCTTTCACCACCACTATAGACATATCATTGAAGAATATAGATACCCAAAAGATGAAATTGAGAGGCTAATCTATAGAGCACACCTTAAAAAGTGTGTGGCATAGAGACACAGCAGGCCTAAAAAATGTCCAAGGGCTAGAGAAAATAAGCACTAATGGATAATATCCTAACAATCACCCAAAGCTTAAGGACTAGCAACATCAACACAACCTAGAGAACCTACCTACAACTGATATCATATTAGTGATTTTAAGAGGACCAATTGGAAGAGACTCCTATAATACCAGGAAAGTATTGATATAAGCAGCAAGGTAGACGCAAGCCCATTCAGTGGATCCCATATGGAGAATTTATTAATGTATCCCTCAATACCTGACATAACCTTTGGAGAAAATGGCATAGAGCTTAAACAAGGAGAACACAATGATACATTACTAATCTTTGCCTCTATTACCAACTTTGAGATAAAGAAGATACTAGTTAATAGTAGCAGCTTAATTGACATACTCTTTCATGATGCATGACTTGTAATAGATAATACCTAGTTGTAGAAGATCAACACACCTCTAGTGGGATTTATTAGTGAAGTCATAGAAGTAATAAGAGAAAGTCCCCCTATCTCTCTCTAAGCACTCACCCTTGATAACTTATGAAGAAAATGATGTTTCTAGTGGTTAAAACCCATTTCAGCCCATAACATCATTATGGGGATGCCTACCTTACACTTAATTTGAATAGTAATGTTAATTTACTATATGAAATTAAAGTTTCCCATGTCGAACAAAATAAGTACCACTTTTGATTATGTAAAGGAATTGTAGGATAGCAAAAAAAAAGACAAGGACAAAGAAGTGGTCTATGATGTTGACGTCATGGTGATAACTATGCCTAGAACTACCCCAACACTATTAAGCGTGCTATTATCATTTTTCTTAGTTGATTTCTAATAAGTAGTTAGGATTTTCTTTCTCTTTTTGAAGTACTACTTTTTCCTTCAATTAGATGTTATTTCCATTTGAATAAAGCCAACCTAGGTAGACACGACACTTTCTATTTACTATTTGATAATTTTATTGAATTCTCATTCATTTCATCTTAACTTAATTTGTAATTTATCCAAAAACATGCCTTGCGCAATAAGTCCCCAAAAAATACTTGATCTTTTTGGCATAAAGCCACTACAAGGCTCCTCAAGGAATACATGGCAGTTGTGCATAAGCCCACCATAAGTCATTCTCAAAGGTAAGTGACAATACCTCTAACTAAATATTTTTAGCATAAATCCATTACAAGGTTCCTTTAAGAGTATCTGTTAGATGTGCATAAGCCTATGTAAATATTCCTTGGAGATAAATGGTAGCATCTCCAATCAAATATTCTTGATAGAAATCTACAATTCAACTCTTTTAAGATTGTGTGGTAGCTATGCATAAGCCCATCGTAAATCCTTCTCATAAGTAAGTGGTAGCACCTCTATCACAATTATTTTAGTAAAAATTGACTATTCGGCTCCCTTTAGAGTATATGGTAACCATACATAAACCTATTGTACATTTTCCCATAAGCTAAGCAGCATCATGTCTATCTTAATCACTTTGGCATTAACCCATTGTACAACTTTTCCAAAAAGTATGTGATTGCTGTGCATAAGCTTACTATAAAGCCCCAAAGGGCACATGGATACATCACTAAAGCCTATTGTCTAGTCCCTCTAAGGGTACATGACCAACTCGTCTGACCTCAACATTAAGATATCCTAAATGAGGCTCACAACAAAACATTATTGTATCACTTAAAATTTATCTTAAGACCTCATCAGTGAGGCTCATAGTCAACATCAATCTAAATGATAAAGTATTATCATAAGACCTCCTAAACAAGGCCCACACTCATACACCACATCACTTAATTGCAATAATACATATTGTGATGGGTTTACAACAAAGTTGACAAGAAAGGTTTAAACACTCCACTCATGCATTAGAAAAACAACATTGAAAAAAATGCATTTAACTAAGTATATCTACAAAAGTAATAGGAAAAACTTTCTTAAGGAGAAAGGGAGAAAATATTCATAAGATCAACGAGGATAAAAAAGTATTCAGCTAACACTTGGCCTAATGAAGAAAACTAAAGACGAGTCAAATTACTATTTATGAAAAAGAAATCGCAAAGTAATTGTAAACAAAGAATTCTTTAAGTTATTCATAGAAACGTGAACCTATACTAAGCATTCTAAATAACTCCTAAAGTACAAAGTTTTGTCTCAATTTTTTCTACATTACCTAGGGGGCAGATTTATGTACACCATTAGTCGACACTTGAATGACTGTATTTGTCGAGAAAATTAATATAGTGAACATTTAATAAAACCTTATGACTGGGTATCCTAAATGTCGAGCGCTTAAGCACTTAGACGCTTGCCCTAAGTGGAAAACTACTATGAAAAATAAAAAAAAAAAAAAGCACACAACAATGCATAAACGACATTACAAAAGTAAGAAAAATCATGAATGATAAGTCTTTCTAATGACTTAGTGTAAAAAAGAAAAAGCACAACAATATTTAAATCCCCACAACTAAGATGCAAAATTTGATAATATTGATTTATGCAAATATTAGCCAACATTTAGCTTAGCTATCCTAAGAAAAGTAAGGGGACTTGTAAAACTACAACTATTATAAGACCCCTCACAGAGGCTTGCCAAAAGACACTTCCAATAAAGAGATCATAAGTGCACCTAGCAGAATAACTTTCAATGTACTAAGTGATGTCTTTAATATAAGGCCTCAAAGGTCATGCAAAATTATGTGATGCAGCAGCATATTGCAAGAAGTCTATAAAGAAATACCTCTGCAAGAGACCTTAAGGGGCTCCTAGAGTAACTTGCTTTGAAAAAGGTCATAAACAATTCTTGAAGTATGAACCTCTATAAATTAGGATACCACAACAAAATTGGTTAAGTTCTTGCGTATCCTACAAACTCTAGCTTACCAAAGAGAATGACCTAACATCCTTCAAAATCTAACTCCTCCAGAGTGAACGCACTAGATAGAACTACCAACACAAATAAGAGTTCATGAATTTATAAAATGTGATAACACTAAATGAAAGACAAACCTCGTAATCCAAACAATGTTAATCCTATTAATCACTTGATATAGAGATGCCCACCTTGCAAGTGCCCCAAGTAATTGACAAAAAGTTATCTTGAGAACTTATCTTGGATATGATAACAACCTCATAAGCTTAGAAAAATATATCTAAATACTTTAAAGAATACAAAAGTCTACTACTGATCCCAAAGGATCTTCAAGACAAAAAGCTCCATGAAAAAATCTAGCCCCATACAGAACACAAAGCGAGACATATTTCAACCTTATTGTGACTTAATTAGTCCTCGTACTTGCGTCCATCACACACTTAGTCATTGCTAGATTTTAAAACTACTCCTTACATAAAGCCAAATAAACATAAATTTAAGTCCTTCAAAGATAACTTACTTTTTGTGAACATTAAAAAATATCCTCTAAGGTCCAAAACTTGATGGGATCTATCCAAATGCATGTTGAACAAAGTGATGTCCATAGAAATATAAGAGTGATTGTTAAGATCGTGATCACTACTAATGATTTTGAAAGATCTCCAAAGCATAAAACATCTAAATGAAATTTTATAAATTGTTCATAGAGCGTGAACTCTTAAAAAATGTCCTTAGCATCATCTGAGACACAAATTTTGGTGTCAAAATTTTTTTCTAATTCCCCCAAAAAAATTAAGTTATTTTGATAATATCTAGCACTTAGACAACTAAATATTTTTGCTCAAGCACCCAATAGTACACCAAACACCCAGCAAGCACCTGAATTAGGGGATATTTGCCTACCTCTTGAACCATTGCTGCTAGATGACCAGTAGCTCCTTAGCAACACTCTCACTGTTGGCCCTTTCTCTATATATCAAACTTTGATTCACATTTAACTTAAATTTGGTCCGACTTTTCTACTCTCAACATTTGAATAATAAATTTAATTGATCACCTTATTAAAATTCATTCAAAATAAACTAAGGTAGGTAAAAATTAAAATCCAGCCCTACGATATTTTCAACATGAAAATTATTTTTCAAATTGAAAATAAGAGGACTTGATGATATGAGAGGTTAAGTCATCAAGGCCAAATAAGTAAAATAAACTAAAAAGACCCAACTAATTAAATAAAAAATGAATAAAAAGGCTAGAGAGATCAATTGATCAAGTTTATTAAGAAGGACATTTAAACTCAAGACTCAAGTAGGTCGAAGCCAACAATGATAAAAAAATAACTATAAATACTAAACCCTAAAGTCAAACTGAGGGAAAAATCATTTCCAAAACGTTGAGAACTAGCATGCTATTATTTTTCAAATAAGACCTCATTCCATTTCCAAGCAGCATTATTTTCATGCCGTTTATATGAAGCTTAAAAGAAAAAGATGAAACATTGAGGATGCAAATGAGATCAAGAGTTCATGTACCTAGCAATAAATGACCCTAGCATTGCTGAATATGGAGGGTCACCAATGAGAAATACCATTTGGTCCAATGCTAGAACCAATTTTCAACATGTAATCTATACCGTAAGAGACACCTGTGCAGAAGGCCCTAATATCTAAATAATCTATTCTACCTATCACACAGGAGGCATTGAGGACTTGTTGGACAATGTTGTAGGAATAGTACCCCTTAAGCCAATCAGATTGACCTTGTAAACTCTTTCATTGTAACATAATTTTGATTGAATGATATTCATTATATGACCATCTTCACCTTATGCTCTTTATTTACTTCACTTGCATTTGGATGAAGCCCCTAGATCATACAAGACTATGGGACCTAGTCACATAGTAGGTGGTGATCATGGAATAAGTCTTACATAGTCATAATCTTAAATCTTCCAAGTCATAAGATCTTTAGATCCAGATAGACTTGCACTAACAATACATAAATCCAAGGATTAGATGTTGCTCCATTTCATGAGCAATCCTATATGAGATATGGATGCATGTTGGTTGTGCTTGTTATAGAACAAGGTACTGAATACCCATATGGAGAATCTACTAGATAGTTGCAGCGGCATGTCGGTAGTGGCAAGCTCTCCCACTTACGCTAGTGTATATTATTAGTCCTTTAACCTGAGGAACCATGGTAACCTTATGTTTGGCCCTTATGTTTTGACTCTTTCTTGGTCACTTAGTAGGCTACTCGGGTATAGTTTAGGCAAGAGTTGCTGGATATAGAGATTTGTGAGATCCAAGATAGAATCCAACTCTTTGTCTTTATGAAGAGCAAGTACATCTCCTATGTATTTTATAATTATCAATTCCTAGAAATTCTTAGGCAAGGTAATATGATAATTTAGGAAGGCATTTCTAAAGATGAGGTCATAAAGAGAATCGAACACTAAGAATAGAAGCATAGTCTCGAGGCTATTGGGGAGTAGACTAATATCTTGCCCTAGGCCTCTTTTGGTAGATAGGAGATGGAAGGATCGTATTTGCATAGTATACATAATACTAGAATGGTTCTTCAAGAGCATTCATGTTGATGAATTAGTTGGGTTTCATGGGCTTGAAGTTGGACATCGACCATGGAGATTGGGTACGTTTTAATTAATGAGATTAATTAAATTGAGTCGCTTAGTTTAAAGGACTTTAAACTAATGTGAATATTTGATATCCCAAAAGTCCCAAGAAGTTGTAAGCCCATGTCTAGTGAATGGTAAAACCTAATAGGTCACACATAAAAGCCAACAACATGGCCTATTAAAGGAAAGCAAATTTTCTAAGAGCTAGAAATTTTCATGACCAATTTTGGAGGAGGCAAAATTATAATTATTTTGGCTTGATCAATTTAAATTTTGAATTGATCAAATTAATTTAAGAGTTAAATTAAGAACAATTGAATAAAGGTTAATTAATTGATGTCACAAGACTATCAATTGGTCAAAATTAATTTAAAGGTTAAATTAATTTTGACTAGCTTAAATAGTTAAGTACTTTGACTTAAGAGTTAAGTCAAATTATTATTAATTAAGTTAAAGTGCTTAATTTAATTAAGTTGGAGTTTTAATTTTTGGGGAGAATAATTAAATGAAGGGTTTATTTAATATGCAATTGGAATTTAATTGCAAGACATTTCATAAGATGAAATATGTGCTTCAATTAATATTCCTATTCACTAATCATAAGTTAGTGGCCACCTTGGCATAGACACTTGGCATCACCTCCTTGAGGATGGTGTGTGACCACACACCATCCCACTCTTATATATAGATATAGGAGAAGGATGGCCAACCATATGTGAGAGTGTGCATGCTTAGTGAGATTTTTCTCCCAACAACCTTATGTAGTGGGAATCTAATTTGTTAGCCTCCCATTATTCTCTCTCACTATCTCCACCTTCCACCTCCATATTCCTAGCCTTTCCTATCACATTCTCTATATATATTTTCTAGCCATTCTATATAGAACATGCCATAGTTATGGTGTGTGGACTACTACAGTAGAGGCAATCTATTTTGGGTGCTCTTGCTCTTGTTAGAGCCGTTTTTGGCCATCAATTTTAGCTTGTTCTGGGAGACCTTCTAGTGTTCTGATCTGGTTGAATTTTGACCTGTAGAATCTTCAATGGGTTGAGAATTTTTAGGAAAAATTTCAGCCAAAATGGAGGAGTCCAATCAAAGGAAAAGTAGTGGTGATTATGCTGCGTCAGTGAAGCGCTTGTTCAATGGTTGAAGAGTGTTTTGCTCTTGCTCTTCATTTTCTATTTTTACCAAGGTATTTTCCTCTTCTAAATCTTAATTCCATGTGTTTCTATATCCTTGTGGTGATGTGTGGGATAGTTTATTCAATTTTTTCAAAAAATGTTTGGATCCTAGAGCCACACAAACTTTCAAGTGGTATCGGAGCCAAGTTCATGCATGGATTTGGATTTTGCTTGGCTTAGATGATTGGTTCTTGTGAAGAACTGGTATTACCTTGTACTCAATCTATATGATGGGTTGGAATGTATGGATGATTTTGTTTGTGGCTCCTTTGTTGATGGATTAAATGATGCTATTATGTGCTTTAATGGTTAAATCATGTGATGGGTGTGTTTTGATTCATTTTTGCTGATGTTAAATTTTTATTTGGCATTGGTAGATGTTATATTGTGATATAGTATGTTGTGAATGATCTTAAGTTATTTTGGTCATTTTTGGATCTAATAAGAATAGATATAATTAGAGATTTTTGAAGAATATGATTCTTACTTGAACTTGTTTTTCAAGCATCTTTAGGCACATGCGATTTTAGTTTCAAAAGGTGTTTTAATCTGAATTCTACATCTATGTTGTGTGTTTTTATGTTTATAAGTTGTTCTACAAATCTTGGTGCACAAAAGTTGAGCCACAAATGACTTGATTCGCACTAGACCTGAAAACAATAGTGCTGCCGGCAGTTGGCTGCTCAAAACAAGATAAAAATCTAGAGGTTGCTACCCAGCCATGAGCAAGCCTTCGCCAGTAGCACCTGGTTTGGTCTTGAGTGCATTTTGAGCTTCTTAGGTTTCTTTTGTGACTACAGTGGCATTGAAACACACATAATACCTACACAACTATTATGCAAGTTCTCAATATTATGTTGGACACCTTTGATTGCTTTGAAAACTTGTTAAAGTTGATTTTCTATTGTGGCAAAAATATGATGCATAAGTGTTATGCTTGTTTTCGCATAACCAATTATTTGTTAATATGATTAATACATAATTGTTGGAATTAAATGTGTCAATTCTTGGTTTATTTATTGTTCATTTAAATGTTGAATGGATGATGAATGAATGGGGATGATCATGAACCTTTAACATTGATTTTATTTATTTCAAGTTTTTGAAATGGGTTATATTAAATAGGGCTTATATGCCTCTTATTCTATCTTGTAAAAGTTATAAAAGTAGAATTACTAAGAGTGAGATTTTTCTTTCTCTTGTAAAAATTGCAAGGAGGAAAAAGGACCCAAGAAGGCTTGAAAACCTATGACTGTATGGGATACACTTATGTAACAACTTAGTTTAATCAGCCCATCAAAAAATGACAAGTGATGCACCTATGGCTCTAAGTACATCACTTGGTTAGGTTCATGGTCGTCCCACCCTAGGACCATAATAGGCTATTTACTTATTTATGCTTTCCATAGTCTATTGATGTATGAGATGCATGATTAAAATATAGAAAACCTAAATAAAACGATAAAAATGATGAGATCTTTGCAAGAAAAAATCCTCCACATAGAATGTATAAGTGTTTTCAAACATCAAGTCAAAATGGATACAAATTAAAAGAGTTTTAATTAATCCAAGCCTTCCACTAATAGTGTATCCCATAATGATGCTACCAATTTTGTGTGATAGCACTCGCTTATGGGGGTCACACTTAGGAAGAAAGTTGTGAGCATACACATAGCATGAGATATACCTCTAACTTAAAAACCCTTATACATTGACACTTGGTCATGAGCGATGTCATGAGGCTATCTTGAAACAAAGTATGATTGATGGGTTGGACTTAGACATTTAATAGTAAAATGGCGCACGGTCACGTAGGTCTATATGAAAAGTGAGACAAAATACATTAAGAGTTGTACTAGATGTAATTCGCAAAAGTTGCTTACCTTTTGATTGCTCATGGATGGCACTTGGTCATGAAGGTCCACTTACAAGTCCTTGGGATACTGATTCTCACTAGGAAATGAAATTTCCTGAATTCTTTTAGGAGGAGAAGGATTTAATAAAATAGTGGAAGAAAAACATGCTTGAAAGACCATGAACATGTTTTCAGTATCAATTGTCAATCATATGCTTATACTCTTTTTTTGCCTCTTGTAGATTTTTGAAATCTCCAAAACAAAATGGATAAAAATCTACTCGCAAGCATTTTAGAAACCAATAAACTTACCAAGCCTAACTTTCAAGATTGGTTGAGAAACCCTAAGATAATTCTTAACTCTAAAAAGATGACCTAATCCTAAATCAAAGTCTGCTGGACACATTGGGTGATAACCTTTCTGATGAGGCATGTGAAGTGTTCACTAAATTTGTAGATAATAATCTACAAGTGAGGTGTCTCATGATGGTAGCCATGACTAATGAGCTCTAAAAGACTCACAACATATGAAGCATGTGAGTGAAATCTACCTACAAGAGTTGTATGGTATGCAATCGAGATACAAATGGTTTGTATTGTCCAAATAGGCTTTCTAGGTCAAGGATGATAGGTGTGAGTGTTCATGATCATAGGCTAAAGATAATTTGACTCAACGAAAAACTTGGACAACTCGACGTGATAATGCATAATGACCTCTATATGGATCTGATTCTCCAATCATTGCCCCGATCATTCAACCAATTCATTATGAACTTTAATATGTCCAAGCAAGAGGTTATGATCAATGAATTCATGAATATGCTTGTGACCACTAAGATGACAATAAAAAGGGAAAAAGCCTCTAATGCTTGCTTCTTCATCTAACTCGAAAAGCCCAAGAGGCCCAAGAAAAGGAGGTAAGAGGAAGAAAAGTTCTCCCTCCAAAGGGAAACAACCCAAGAAACGTTTTGGAAAGCTTAAGAAGAAGGCTAAAACTGATGCAAATTATTTCTACTATAGTGACAAGGGGCATTGGAATAGAAATTGCAAGGCCAACCTTGCAACCCTTGAGAAAGGTATGTGGGTGCTTGAAATGCATTACACAACTAGTTCTTCCTCATGGATATTCGATACCACATGTGGTTCTCACCTTTGTAATTCATTATAGGGGATGGAAAGAAGAATTAGTTTATGTGAAGGGGATATGATCCTTCACCTATGAAATGGAGCAAGAGTTGCGGCCATAGTCCAAGGTGTAATCAAGTTGAGCTTTGGAAATTCTAGTATTTTGCTTAATCTAGTTTATTATATACCAAATCTTGTTAAGAACATCATTTCAATTCTAATTCTTGATATAAAGGATTTAACTTTTTCTATATCAAATGAAATTTTGAAAGCATTAAAGAATGGTTCTTGATTGCTAAAGGTACATTGATTAATGGATTATACATACTTGATTCTCAAACTTCACTAATACATATTCAATCAAACAAAAGAAAATTGGATAACCAAGAAGATGTCATTCTTGGGCAGGCAAAACTTAGGCATATTTCCAAAAATATGATGAACAAGATAGAAGCTCTTAACATACTAAATATTAGTGGCATTAAAGACCTTCCTACTTGTGAATCTTGTTTGAAGGGAAAAATGATCAAGGCTCCTTTTGTAAGACAAATGAAGTGCTCCACAAGTTCTTTGGATTTGATATATATAAATATTTATGATCCACTAAGAGTTAGTGGGAAAGGTGGCTATTCTTCTTCATCACTTTCATCAATGACTACAGTTTGTACGAACATGTTTATCTTATGAAGTATAAGTCTGAGGCCTTTGAAACGTTCAAAGAGTATAAGAATGAAGTAGAAAAGCAAAAGTAAATTAGTATTAAAGCTCTTTTATCAGATCAAGATGATGAATACTTAAGTACCAAATTCTTGAATTATCTAAAGAAAAATGGGATTCTTTCTCAATGGACTCCACCAGTCACACCCCAGTATAATGGAATAGCTGAGAAGAGAAATCGTACCTTGTTGGACATGGTGCATTCCATGATGAGCTTTTTTTATGTAAATCCTTTTAGGGATATGCCTTAGAAATAGTAGCAAGGCTACTAAACATAGAACCTTCAAAGTCGATGCCAAAGATACCATATGAGATATGGCATGACAAAGCACCCTCTTACTAATATCTCAAAGTTTGGGGATCTCCTGCATATGTGAGATAGACAATGAAAGATAAGTTAGATAGTAGATCTACCTTGTGCAAGTTTGTAGGATACCATAGAGAGTCTATAGGTTATTACTTCTTTGATCCCTCAGAATAAAAGGTGTTTGTTCTGAAGAACACCTACTTTTTAGAAAATAAATTTCTATTAGATAGAAATGGCATTGTCATTGAACATGATAAAGTTCAAAATGATCAACAAATCCCACAAATGGTGGAAACTAGTGAACTAGAAAGGCCTTACACACAACCTCTAAGAAGGTCGAAATAAATCAAGAAGCATCCCAAAAGGTTTAGATTTCTTTATAAGACAGGCCAATTGAATAGCGATTCGAAAACCTATAATAAAGCTATGTTAGACATAGGCTCGAACATTAGCTTGAAGCCATGAGATTCAAAATGGACTTTATATACTCCAACAAAGTATAAACTTAGGTAGATCCACCAAATGGAATAGTTTCCATAGGATGCAAGTGGATCTATAAACAAAAGCTTAGAGTAAGTAAAGAAGTGATGACTTTTAAGGCATAACTAGTGGCAAAAGGTTACACTTAAAGACCTAGTATCAATTTTGAGGAAACTTTTTCACTAGTCATAATGCTTAAGCCCATTTAGATTTTACTTGCCATAACTGCTTATTATGACTATGAGGTATAGCAAATGGATGTTGAAATTGCTTTCCTCAATAACAACATTGAAGAATAAATCTATATGAAGCAACTACAAGATTTTACATCAAAGGAGAGTGAGCAAAAGGTTGCGGACTCTATAGATCCATTTATGGACTCAAACCAATATCCCAAAGTTAGAACATATGTTTTTACATGACAGTTAAATTATCTGGCTTTGTCAAAAATGTGTGTGAGCAATGTGTGTATATGAAAGCTAGTAGGAGTAGTGTATAGTTTATTATACTTTGTATCAATGACATCCTTCTCATTGGGAATGAGGTAGAAATATTAGAGTGTTCTAAAGCATGGTTATCTAATCAATTCTCAATGAAAGATTTAGGAGAAACATCCTATGTATTAGGAATAGAAATCTATAGAGATAGATCTAAGAGGATGTTGAGGCATTACCAAACATTGTATATTGACCAAATACTAAAGAGGTTTAGTATAGAAGAATCCAAAAGAGGGTTCCTTCCTATGGGATGTTGCAATCATCTCTCCAAGTCTATGGCCCCAAAGACTGAAGACAAAAGATAAAGGATGTCCTACATACTTTATGCCTCGGTTATAAGAAGCATAATGTAAGTAGTTCAATGTACTAGACCAGATGTTGCGCACTTGCTAAAAATTATGAGTAGGTTCCAATCCAATCCCAATGAGAGTTAATGGATAGCCGTAAAAGCAATCCTTAAGTACTTGCAAAGAACTAAGGACTTATTTTTGGTATACGGCAATGGAGAATAGAAACTCAAACAGTTTTCAAACTCAAGTTTCCAATCCAATGTATATGACCTCAAATCTACTTCTAAATTCATATTTTACCTTAATAGCAGCATTGTAAATTGGAAGAGTTCCAAACAAGATATCACAACCGACTCTATCACAAAGGCAGAATACATTGTAGCTTTAGAAGCAGCAAAAAAGGTGTTTGGATGAAAAACTTCATTCAAGAGTTGAATGTAGTACTTTGCATTGGAGGTGTCAAAATCAGTCGGGCTGATTCGCAAAAAAAACAAACCCTACTCGGCTCGTTTAATTTTATTATGGGCTGGGCTGGGCTAGACAAGCTCGCTTGAAAACTTATCTTAAGCTGAAATTTTACAGCCCGAGTCCAGCTTGGTCTATGAACCATGAAGGACCGTGGGCTAGCCCAACTTGCAAGCTAAACGAGCCAACACGTGGGCTAAATGGGCTGGCTCGCAAGCTAGCCTGCAATATTTTTTTAATTTAAATTATAAATTATTAATTTATAATTTTTAAATTACAAATTACAAATTATTAATTTAGTAAAATTATAAATTTATAATTTATAATTTATAATTAAGAATGTATAATTTATAATTTATTAGTTTATAAATGTATAAATCAATAATTAGGAATTTATAATTTTTAAATTATAAATTATAAATTAAGAATTAATATAAGAAACATAATTAATAAATTTATAAAAATTTTAAATTATAATATAAAAAAAAGCGAGAGAAAGTAGGCAAGTAGCCGTTACAATATGTAATGGCTACTTTAAGAAATTGACCGTTGGTGCCAACGGTCAATTTAGCTTTACTTCTTTTTTTTTTTTAAATAACAAATGACCACTATAAATAGTGATCATTTGTTATAAAAATATTTCTTATAAAATCTCTCAATTTCTCTCAAATCTCTCAAGTTTCAAGTATTCCAAAATTTTATTTCTTAATCTACAATTTCTCAATATCTCTCTAATTTAATAATTTATTAATAAATTATATCTTTTATTTATTTCATACATATTATTAAATTTATTTTGTACATTTGGTGGAGCTTTGAATAGAGGCCTATCAATTTGCTATTTAGTGGAGCCGTGAATGGTGGTGTCTCAAATTGTGACTTCTTAATTATTATTACATTTTTTATGGTAACATCTATCCTTTCTTTTTACAATTTAATTTATGTGTTAATCTTTGTGAATTTTATTTGTTAATTTTTCTTATTTAGTTGATCATAAAAATGAAGAAATTTTTTAATCTCCCTAGTAGCTCTAAAAATTTAAAAAACTAGTAGTCACTCTATGGACCCTCTGAGGGTAGACCAACACTATCCTTTAAATGACCCCTTAATTCATCCTTCCACTCAACCAGCTAGGCATAGTACTAGTCATCAATTTATAGACACCCCCAAGACCTACTACTACCCCTCCTTCTTCTTCTAGTCCTATAGCCCGATATCATATGGAATGTAATTTAAACACAAAAGAATATAATTTTATTGTACAAACACTAGCATCTTTGTATAATACTGAATCGCAAGAACAATATCTTCCAATTACCAGTAGAATAGATGAAGAAAACCCTTTAGATGATGATGAAACAGAAGCACCTGATGATATTGACACACATAATGATACACATGGGAACTAAAAAAGAAGATTAACTAGTGATGTATGGAAATGTATATCTATTGGCCTGCCCAATTCTGTGCATTGTAAAATTTATCGAGCAATTTATAAACATAAAAAAAGAGGTGGAATGAGTACAATTAAAAGACATTTAGACACTCATTAATGAAGAAAGTGTAGGGATAGAGGGTCAATCAAAACTTATCGAAATAAATCGGATGAGCTACAAAGTTGAAGATATAGTCAAGAAAATATGAGAATAGGCTTATCGAAATTGGTTGTATAGAATGAATTACCTTTTACTTATGCCAAAAATGAATTAGTAAATAGATATAATCAAATGTATTTACAATCGTCTTATAAACCAATTTCATGTAACACTTGCTGTGATGATGGGTATAAATAATATTTAGTAAAAATTTTAAATTTAACTGAAATATTTTATTATTTGAAATATAGAGTTTCTTTTACATTCGATATATGGTTAGGTAGAGGCAATGATAATTGGTGCATGTAAAAAAGAATAATTGAATTTCAACAACTTGATCATCCCCATATGGGTATTCATACTTATGAAGCAATTAGAGATTGCCTTAGGGGTTGAAAATTAATGGATAAAGTTATGTCTATGTCTTTTTATAATGCATCTAATAATACATATGCTACAAGGGAATTAGTTAAATTAATAGACCCTTTAGAAAATGGTATTTGTTTCCATGTTAGATGTTTTTGCCATATTATTCATTTATGTTGTAAAGATGGTTTAGAAAAAATTGATCATTCGGTAGGTAAAATTAGAAGTGCTTTAACACATATTATGGCTTCATTTGTTAGAACACAAGAATATAAAAGATTTTGTCAAGACCATAGGAAAAGATTTGTAATTCCTTACTTAGATACTCAACATAAGTGGAACTCTACATATAGGATGCTTAGTGAGGCAATGTCTTATTATCATATAATTAGTAAATTTTGTAATAAAGAAATGTTTGATGATTATGGTGAACCATTTTTGCATGATGCGGATTAGGATGTTGTGGAAGTTCTTACTCCACTTCTTCAAATTTTTAATGATAAAACCAAAATTATGTCCAGTCATTTTTACCAAACATCTAAATTGTTATTATATACACTATATGAAATTGCTCAATCATTTGGTAATCATATATATGATGAACATTTAAGTGAAGTAATTTGTACAATGGAAAAAAAATTCTTAAGTAATATGAAAAAAATACCCTTCATAGCAATTATTTCCAGTGTTTTAGATACTAGATTAAAGTTAGATATGTGTGTTGTATTAATCCAAAAATATAATGATTTTATACTTCATGAGAATTTTAACTATGAAGAAGGAAAAACAACAATTTTAGATATTTTGAAAATTTTGTATAGCATTTGTAGTCAAAATTGTGGGATAGGACAAAGCATGTAGGTACGCAACGACCATCTATTAGCAAAAGAGGAATGTTTACATCTTTAGGTAATTTGATGAATGAAAGACCCTCAAGCTCAAGACTCAAAAGTAACACGAAGATATCACTATATTTACAAAACACACGTGAAGAAGACTATAAAGGAATTGATGTGTTAGAGTGGAGGAATAATAATGCTAACAAATCCAAATATTTCACGCATTGCTTGAGATGTACTTGTACCTCAAATGTTGACTATGGCATCCGAGAGTACCTTTAGTATGGGTAAGCGCACATTGATTGATACAAGATCGCAATTAAAACCTGATTTAATCACGTTTTGTATTCTTTGGAAGGACTAGCTAGACCAAGAGTATAAAACAAAAATTTGAGAAAGATGAAGACCATATTGCCTCAATTTGAAAAAGATGATGAAGAATGGCTGGAAACCACATCTCAATCTGAGAGTAATTTAGATCACTTGAGTGAACGACCAATTTATCATTGGACATAATTAGATATTTAGATATTAAAATTTTTTTTATTTCTTCTTGTTATTATTATGTACTTTCATTTAGAGGTTTGATCGAATCCAACTCTATGTAATTATTTTTTCTAAATTAACGATGGGTAGAGAGGTCCATGCCAAACCCCTTACTACCTTATTTGGTGGTGTTTTTGAAAAAATATAATTGATAAAAAAAATTAATATAAGTATAAATTTCTAAATTTTTATAAAATTTTAAGTGTTGCAAAATATTAAAAATTACATAAGCATAAATTGTTAAGTTTTTTAAAAAAGTATAAATGTTAAAAAAATATTAATAATCACATAATTATAAAAACATAAAAGTTTTAAATTCATTTTCAAATTTAAAAAAAAAACTCATGGGCCAACTTGTGAGTTGGACTGCTTAGCCCGACTTATATATAAATTGGCTCATTTACATAGCGGGTTGTTTTTGGGTTGAGCCAGATTTTGCAATTTCAGCTCGTCATAGTCCGAACTGTGAATGGCTCTTCCGAGCTAGGCTGACTCGGCTCAAAACAACCATAAACCGTTTGTTAAATAAGCCAGGCTGGCTTTGCCCAACTCGTTTGACACCTCTACCTAGCATTGTTGAGCCAATAGTTGTCTTTGGTGACAACATTAAGGCGGTAGCACAAGCCAAAGAGCCAAGATCTCATCAGCGATCGAAGCACATTTTAAGGCAATATCATTTGATCTGAGAGATCATTGATAGAAAAAACATCCGAGTAGAGAGAGTTGCCTCGAAAGAGAACATAACAAGTCTACTAACAAAATCCCTATCGCAAATGGTCTTTGAAGGACGTCTCAAGAAGATAGGTTTCAAGGCCATAGGGCATTAGCTTTAGGACATGTGGGAGATTGTTGGAATAGTGCCCCACAAGCCAATTAGATTGGCCTTGTAAACTATTTCATTGTAAGATAATCTTGATTGAATGATATTTATTATATGGCCATCTTTATCTTATGTTTTTTATTTGCTTCACTTGCATTTGAATGAAGCCCATAGATTACACAAGACTACAGGACTTGGTCATGCACTGCATCATGATGATGAAATAAGTTTTACATGGTCTAAACTCAAATCTTCTAAGTCATAGAATCTTATGAGACAATGCATCTAAGATCAGGATAGACATGCACTAATGATGCACAAATCCAAGGGTTGGATGCTACTGCGTTACATGAGCAATCCCATATGAGATATGGATGTATGTTTGTGGGTGCTTGTTAGAGAACAAAGCACCGAAAACCCATTTGAAGAATCCACTAGATAGTTGCAGTGGCAAGTTGATAGTCGTAAACTCTCCCATTTACACTAATGCAAATTATTAGTTCTTTAACTTCAGTATCCATGGTAACCTTATGTTTGACCCTTATGCTTTGACTCTTCCCTAGCCATTTAGCAGGCCACTCGAGTAGAGATTGGGCATGAGCTACTAGACATGAAGGTTTGTGAGATTTAAGATGGAAGACACAGAGAACATCTCGTCATTACGAAAGGCAAGTGTATCTCCTATGTGTTCTATAATGATTGATTCCCAAAAATCCTTACACAATATGATGTGACAATTTGAGAAGATTTTTCCAAAGATAAGGTCATGAAAGGAATCAAACATTAAGAACAGAAGTAAAGTATCAAGGCTATTACAAAGCTAACTAATATCTTGCTTTAGGCCTCTTTTGAGAGATAGAAGATGGAAGGACCACATTTGCATGGTATGCGTAATGCTAGAATGCGTTTTCAAGAGTATTCATTTTGGCCAATTAGTTGGGCACCATTAGCTTGAGGTTAGACATCGACCATAGAGATTAGGTACTCTTTAATTAATGAGATTAATTGAATTGAGTTGCTTAGTTTGAAGGAGTTTAAACTAATGAAAATATTTGACATTCCAAAAGTTACAAGGAGTTATGACCCTATGTCTAATGAATGGTAAAACCTAATGGGTCACTCACAAAAGTCAATACTATGGTCCATTGAAAGAAAGAGAATTTTCTAAGAGTTAGAAAATTCATGACAGGTTTTGGAGGTCATCTTGGTTGATCAATTTAAGTTTTAAATTGGTCAAATTAATTTAAGAGTTAAATTAAGATCAATTGATTAAAGGTTAACTAATTGATGTCACATGATTATCAATTGGTCAAAATTAATTTAAGGGTTAAATTAATTTTGACAAGCTTAAATAGTTTAGCACTTTGACTTAAGAGTTAAGTTAAATTATTATTAATTAAATTAAAGTGTTTAATTTAATTAAGTTGGATAGTTCATTTTTGTAAGAATAATTAAATGCAGGGTCATTTAATATCGAATTGGAATTTAATTGCAAGACATTTCATAAGATAAAATATGCTTCACTTAATATTCTTATTCACTAATCACAAGTTAATGGCCACCTTGGCATGGGCACTTAGCATCACCTCTTTAAGGATGGTGTGTGACCACACACCATCTCACTCTGATATATAGATATATGAGAAGGATGACCAACCATATGTGAGATTGTGCACACCTAGTGTGATTTTTCTCCCAACAACCTTGTGTAATGGGAATCTAATTTGCTAGCCTCCCATTATTCTCTCTAACTCTCTCCACCTTCCATCTCCGTATTCCTAGTCTTTGCTCTCACATTCTCTATTGATATTTTCCATCCATTCTGTAGAGAACATGCCATAGTTATGATGTTTACATTAGACGTAATCTATTTTGTTTACTCTTGCTCTCGTTGGAGCAGTTTCTGTCTGCCGATTTTAGCTTGTTCTAGGAAACTCTCTAGTGTTCTAATCAAGCTGAATTTGAGTTGTAGAATCCTCAAAGGGTTGATAAGTTCCAATAAAACTTTAGCCAAAAGGGAAGAGTCCAACCAAGGGAAAAGCAGAGGTGATTCTACTTCGCCAGTGAAGAGCTTCTTCAACAGTTGAAGAGAGCTCTACTTTTGCTCTTCATTTTCTATTTTCACCAAGGTCTTACCCTCTTCTAAATCTAAATTCCATGCATGTCTAGATCCTTGTGGTGATATGTGGGCTAGTTTATTTACTTTTTTTGAAAAATATTTAGATTCTAGTGCCACACAAACCTTCAAACGCTACTACCCTCGTTGCAACAAAAGTAGTCCCCTAATATATTGAGAAGTGCAGCCCTCAAGAATTATAGAAATCTTATCATAGGAGTTAGGAAGATTTATCCTTTTTAGAGAATTTAAGCAAAGAGCTGATTCAGGATGCAATGTTGCTCCCCCTTTTCTACCTTACCAAAGAGACATCTACTCTACACTCCAAATAGACCCCACCTAGCAAGCACTAATTTGTGAAAGATTTTAGACACATTCATTTGTGCCATAACCATATAGAGGAATTAGGAACTAGTACAAGGAATTGGTCATTGTTCTTCTAAGGCATAGTCTAGTCTCTACAATGAACCTAGCCAAAACAGCTTCTCATGGGACAAAAGATAAACTAACCACTAGATTTTGATGGTATCGTAAACTCCCAAGAGCATATGGACAACTTTTGGGCAAGGATAGAGTTGTACAGTCCATGCAAGACCGCACACTATAAGCTCTTTTGCACTACTCTCACTAAGCACACGCTGAGATGGTTTAATCAAATGCTGTAGAATCTATTATCGAATAAGAAGTACTAGTATGATATAATACACTGATGTAATCACTAACAATGATTACTTTTGGTCATTTCTTTTATAGTTGAAGAAATACCGATATAGCTTTTTCATAAGGATTTCTCCATCAACCATAAATAACCCAAAGTGATAGATTCTCTATTCACTATCAAATGGCAGGACAGAGAATCCTTAAGCACTTACCTCAATCACTTCTTCCAAGCCATCCATGAAATCTCTCATGTTAGCCAAAAGCTTCTTCCCAATATTACCTAGCAAAAGTTAAAACACCTCAAATTTTGAGATTCAATTGCTACAAAATTGTATGCTATACTGGATAAGGTCCTCAAGTACACTAAGAAGTATATTCACATCAAAAAAGCTAAAATCAAAAGACAGGCAATAAGAGAAGTAACAACAATAAAAAGTAAGGGTACTAGATACATAACTTTTCTCAATGCTCACCACTTGCACAATCCTTACTATTTCCCACATAGAAATCTAGGCAATAGTGTTGTAATAGCATAATTCAACAACTGTAGCAAAACACTCTAGTGATTACTAAGAAGCTAAGACCAAACAAATGGTGCCACTTCTATTGTGCAATACACTAAGGAAGAGTTTCGTCATTTGAAAAAGCTAGTATGTGGCTGAAAAGGCATTTTACTCAAAGGAAGACTTGCATGTGGAAGAGAATGAGAGATATAGATAAAGGTTGATGACCACTCAAATCTTAAGAAGCATTAGTACCTATATGACCCCTACAGTCCCCCTACAGTAGAAGTTATCTTGGTGATAGCTAGAGGACTAGCTAAAGAAGACTCCTACAATGCGAGAAAACTCTAGCATGAGTAGTTACGAAAGCACAAGCTCATGAAGTTGATCTGATCCTGGGAATATTTGAAGTATGTCCATCTACACTCTTAGATGCACAAAGTCTCCCACATTCTAAACAGATCAAGCAAGAGAGCTTACAAAAGAAATAAGAAAGATACAAAGGTAAGGGCATGCTATAAAATGGTGGCCCTATAGATGTGCGCACGCCATAAGATACTCCTGATGATAACTAAAATGCATCACTAATGATGCCCTGGGTGTTAAGTTGCTTGCTTTAGCTTATTCTCTAATTTAACTTTTATCATTAGGTTATTTTTTATTTGATTAAATCCTATCCACTCAAGGATAACACTCCTTTCTTACTTTTATCTCTTGAATAAATGTGTAATTGTTTACATTCTTCACATTCCATTCTCTTTTCTATGATTTTGAGCTATGCAACTCTGATTAGGCAACATCAAAAAGATTTTAAGCGTAATCCAATTGTAAGACTTCTTGAGGAGTGAAAAGAGTACATGGTAGCTATTAGGTGCAATCTCACTATAAATTCCCTCATGAGGTACATAGTCATCAATGTAATTCTATTATAATACCCTAGAAAGATATGTGGTAGTCACTCTAGAAACGTACACTCTCGGCTCCTTTTAGGAATTCATATCAATCTCTAAAAAAGTCCACTATCGACTCCTCCCATGAGTATGTGGCAACCTTTGAAAAACTCACTATCAACTCCCTCTTTGGAATATGTGGAAACCTTTAAAAAAGCCTATTATAGGCTCTTCTTAAGGTTATGTGGCAACCCTTATAAACAAACTTGCCAAGAAGTACTTTGGGAGACACCTATGCAATCAAGTAAGAAGAAACCTAGCTTGAGTTCTCATGAAAAGGAGGGTCGCAACATCTTGGCAGTTAGAAAAAGCATAAAAGAAATTCTTTAAGTTTGGTGACTCATTGAGTTACTACACACTGATTATGAATTATCCCAAAGACTTTTAAACACACCCCTTTTTTTGTCGCGGGATACTTAAACTTTAATATTTGTCCAACTCAAGCACGAAAATAATTTTCCTCACTTGGAGGGATTCATTTTGAATAAGGTGAACTAACTTATGAAAGAAAGAACTCTATGCCTCCATAGGATAATTCCACTATATGTTACATTAGCAACTACAACAATCACTTTAAACTCATGAAACTTGCTCAAACAATCATGCGCATTCACCAAACTAACTTTCTAAGTCCCTAAGCATTCAACAAAGGTACCATGCTGTCATAAGATTAGCAAAAGCTTATGCCATAAAGGAAAAAAAACTAAAAACAAAAACTAAATAAAGAGAACCCCACAATGGGTGCTCGAGTCTTGCTATCTTCCTAGGCACCTAAGGATGGTCTCATATTATCTCTTACTAGTTAAAGCTCACATTACAAATGCCTATAATCAATAGTCATTCAATTGGTTGAGTACTCACATGAACACAAAATGAGTAAAGTTAAGAGACATTATTGAAACCAGATAAAAAAGACAAAAAAATGTCCAGCCAGCACTTGTCCTTTGAAAGTAAATAGTAATACAAAAGGAAATGCATGCTGAAATACTACTCAAAGCTAACTAGAAAATGCCAAATATTAATAAAGTCCTAAATATAAACTCCTAAATATAAACTCTACTTGCTGTCTATTTCCTAAGTAGAACATCATCAATCTTGCGAAGCTGCTTCCACTTGCCTCTACACCACACCTTTTACCCCAGCTTCAAAACCTTTCTCAAGCTATCCAATAGTAAGGTTGACTAGGATAGTAAGGTCTAATATCAACAAATCTTCTATAGGATACTGCCCAGTCTCCCTTAGAATATGATGATAACTTTGGAGAGTTAGCTTATATTTCGCCATCACCTTCAATTCCACTACTTCAAAAAACTCATTAGAATGCTTAAACTTCTTAATTTCATCTCTATTAGTAGCAATTATGACAGTCCTTCAAGCAAAAAAGTCTATGAACTTTTCCCTACTTTTCATTTCTTTCGCATACCTTCTCTTCAAGCACTTATGTTCCTTTAGCAGCTTCGTTAGCTCTTTTGTTTCTAACTCCACTACTTAACTACTCCAACAATCTTCTCTTTAAAGTGCTTCACCATCTCCATAGCTCCCTTCACTTAATGAGATATTTGTTCAACTAAGTTCCATCCCTTCACTTCAAAAATGCAAAAGATGTTTAACAATCATAAATCATTGTGATATTATAAAGAAAAAAAATAAGAATAAAATAAATTAGAGTAATGGAGCAAACTCATATCCAAGCAAAGTCCTAGCTACTATCTCAATAATTAAGAAGAGAAGAATAATTCTAATCTTCCCTGATAATACTCATTCATTATACCCCGTATGTGATCATCAATAAAAGCAATCTTGTTTGCATCCTAATGAGAATCTATCCAACAACTCTGCCACAAGCCATAGCAAAAAAGACTATTGCCCTCAGCAGCATGAAAAAGACAAACAATTTATGGATAATAAGTAGATCCATATATGCGCTTCCTTATAGGACCAAAAGGCACCATCTCAAGCTCATCATCCATAGCAGGTGAACCTATATCTAGCATCGATATAATGTGCATCTTGCTTGGCTATTAGCCTTGGGAGATTTAGGCAACACCCATTCAATGGTATCTCCCTATGATATTACTCTACAACATATCTTTTGTGTGTTCTTCCTTCTTCTTTATGAGTATGGATCCTAACAAAATTGATTTTTTTCCTACCACTAAATAGAAAATAAGTAGAGTCAAAATACAATCGATGCATAAAACATAAAGAAGAAGTATATATGCATGCAAGCAAAAGCTATGAATCAAAAAGCAAAATATGCTAAGTACCCGTAGGAAAACATATAGGAGATGTCAAAAGAAAAATTAAACAGCACCACTTTAACAAAATTCATGCAAAGATCATGATGAACTTGACTAGGATGAATTAAAGAATAAGGACTGGTCCACCTAGAAAAAACATCCTAACCTTCATCTCGAATGAAGAAATACATATCCTTCTAAGTACTCTTTGAGAAAAGTAATATTAGAATAGTTCACCGTAGCGATTAGATTGGTGTGTAATACTATTTAACTTATGATACAATATTGATTAAATGATTTCTTATTACATGGTTGCCTTCGTCTTATGCATTTTACACTTTACTTGCATTTAGTTAGAAGCCTTATTCAAACAAGACTACAACACTTGGTAACACTTATGATGGTGATCATAAAACAAGTCTCTATAGTCATGATTTTAAAATATTCCAAGTCATAGAATTTTATAAGACAAGACATCTAAGATTCAGATAAACTTGCACTAACTATGCATATTCTAAGGGGTTAGATATTACTCTATTTCATGAGCTATTTATGCGAGAGATGGATGCATATTAGTGAATGCTTATTAGAGAACAAATTCATAGAGGATCTACCCAAAGAATCCACTAGATAGCTGTAATGGCATGTCAGTAATGGCAAATTCTCTAACTTACGTTAGCGCTTATAATTAGTCTTTAGATCTAAGGAACCATGGTAACCTTGTGTTTAGATTCTTATGCTTTTATCATTCTCCAACCACATAGTGGGTTATATGAGGTTGAGAATAGGCATGATCTACATCAACATAGAGGTTTATCAGATCCAAGATGAGACACATCTTTTCATTATTGTGAAGAATGAGTGTATCATCTATGTATTCTATAATGATCAATTTTGCGAAATCCTTGCACAAGGAAGTATGACAATCTGGAAAAAATGTTTTCCAAAGCTGACATCATAAAAGGGAATTGAACATTAGATGTAAAGACATAGTTAGTGAGCCTATTAGAAAGTCAATAAATATTTTACCCGAGGCCTCTTTTAGGAGCTAAGAGATGGAAGGATTTATTTGCATAGCAAGTATAAGCTATTATAACACTACTAAAATTCTAATTAGAGAAAGTAAAATCTCAAAAAATAAAAAAGAAAGAAAAAAATCTAGGGGCCTAAAATATAAATAAAGACTTAATTGTAAGGAACATAAAAGTTTTGGGGATCAATCTAAAATTAAAATAGGTCAACTTCATCAATCTAAGGCACTAAATAACCTAAGGGCTAAATTCAAAGTTGAAATTTAGGACAGGGGACAATTTAAAATATCTGGAAATTATCTTATAAATAGCAAAACACCCCATCCCCCCCTTTCTTCTAATTTTTGCATGCATGCAAACCTTTTCACCCCTATCAGCAAACTTTCTCTAACGATGGCAAAAATCTCAAACTAAGCCATCCACCAGAATCCTCTCATTAACATGAACACATTCATACCTAACTCAAAATTAACTAACAAATCATCAAAAAAAATGAAATCAAAATTGAGTAGAAGTGGACGATGGCAAACTTGGTGATTAGGACTACAGAAGCTTGGGTTTTAACAGGTCTAGCTTAATAAACAACTTGATAGCTTCAATTTTTAGCTTCAACCACCGATAGGGACAAAATTGGAGAAAACGGGTAACAAACACAGTGATGGAGCAATGAGATTGGAGAAATAATTGATTAGGAATTCAATAGAGAAACCAAAATTGACTTAGGCATTTGGTTATATGCATCAAGGTGCACCAATTGGTGGTGGCTACGCACAACTCTAGTGATTGTGGACGGCGAACCCATGGATAAAAACTTTAGTTTATTGTGGCGATCGCATGTATGGTGTTTTCTTGTGGTGATTTAGCTCCAAAAATTAAATGATGATAAAATTAAATTGGAAATGGGATTTGCTACCATTAAGCTTTTGTTGTTCTTATTAATATATAGTTATATGTATCTTGGTGTAATTAGAAGTACTTATGAATTTAAACTGAGACATTTGGTTACATGGTTGTACATAGTGCTAGGTGGACTCAAATTTGTTAAAATAATATTTAACCATTGATTAATTAAGTTAACTTAGGTAATTAAAACCTTAACTTTTTATATAATGGTATGTGGGCTGAGTTGTTAAATATTAGATTAGCATTAACTAGATTAATCTAGGTATTTCATGCTCGAATTTTGTGTAACATTGCAAAGATTGATTATTAATGGAATATGATAATTACTCACAATTCAGAATGTGACCAGCAACTAGAACAAATAAATTTCCCATTAATACTAGCAACCATAGCATAATTAGTAAGTTACCTATATCCAAAATGGGGTTAGAACCTAAGTATGGTAGATATGCTTCATAATCAAAGAAAACACCTAATATTAAGACATACTAGTTGTTTAATTATTGTTAGGAAAGTATCACGTAAGTATAATGATATAATGTGTATTTATTGAAATAGGTGCCAAGGATTCAGGATTCAGGCCATCCAAAGCCATAAGATATGGATAGCACTTTTGTGAAGCTCTAAGATGTGGATATAGCCTTTCTTTCTTCTAAGAATAGAACTATCTCCATTGTTTATATTCACTGTATTTATTTGCCTGAACTTGCTTATACTTGTTCTGGTGCCCAAAACTTCATTTATGTCATTAGTTTTCTATTCAAATACCCCACAGACTTGCTAGTTGATCTCATGTTCATTGCAAGCTTTCTATGAATATGTTATTTAAAATGCTCTTATTGGCCCAATTATACTTGTGCCTCTGAGTTACTACCTTTCACATTCTTTGAGTGGGCTTTGTCGGCCATTATACTGTGTAAAATACTATTTTTGTCTAGCACCTAAATATGTTCATGATCATGGTTATAAGTTTAAAGTTTTATTTATTAGCATTATGTCTTATCACCTTGGGGAACGCCATTGGAAAATTACATTGGTAAAAATACCACGGGGAGGTAGACCTAGGGCTAGTCTGAAAAGACGATCAAATAGAATGAACCAATGGTGATGGTCCCCCAAGTAGTACCCCATCACAATCCTAACTTATAGATAGTTCGAAGTAGCTATCTGCAAGTGGTAGGATCTAATATGCTATTAGCTATGCCACATGTCATGTTACTACCTACTAAGTTGAGTGCTTAGCCAACAACGTGATAAGGGTAACTTGTTTATGCAATATTTATATCCTATTTGACTTGATATGTTCTGTTTTATGAGCAATAAGGTTGGATTTGACAACAGCCTATTGAATTTTCATATGGCATCTATTATGTTGTATTATTACTTTATGTCTTAAGTTATTATTTGTTTCGTTATTTGAATCCCTGCTTATCAATACTTTACTTATTGCTAGATTTACTTTCAATAGTTTTTCTCTTAACTGCTTTTTGTACTCTTCCCTCCCCAATTCCTTAGGATTTACCTCTTCTGCTATATTATATTTCCTTCCCAGACAGAGTTTACTGAGAGAAGAAGGTCCAAGGCATGCACAATGATAGCATGTGTGTTTTACAATGGAATAGGTGTTTATGTATTTAAGGACTTGAATTTGGCTATTTCATGACTTGTATTTATCTAGCTTTAGGTATGTATATATATATATATATGTCTATGAACTTGTATAGGATGTACCTAACTCCTATGTCTAGACTTTTGGATTCAATATGTAAATAGTTAGGTATGTGAGATTTTATCTTTTGATATGTACATATCTGCATACTTTAGGTTAGTCTTTTGGATTTATCTTCACCACTATTTTTTAAGGTTATTCATTAGGTTTTGGTATCTTTAAGTTATCTTTCGAAATTATGTTTTAGTTTGAACATGTGGCACCTTAGGTTAAGCATAAATCCTAGCGGGGGTGCAACAATTATAATGGTTCATCAAAACATAATTTATTCATCCAATTAGTAGGGTTCCCTAGGCTTGTTGCAAGACATCGACCATGGAGATTGGGTACTCTTTAATTAATAGAGATTAATTGTTCTAGTTATTAATTTAAAGAAGTTTAAACTAATGTGAATATTTCAATATTCAAAATATCATAGTGAGTTGTGAGCCTATATCTAATGAATGCATGAAACTAATTGGTCACACGCAAAAGCCTATAGGAAGCTCTTATTTGATAGGAGGAGTTTTTTAAGGAGTTAGAAAATTCAAGACTAGGCGTTTTTAGAGAGAGGAATGACTGGCTATTGGTAATCTTAGCTTGATTAATTTAAGGAGTTAAATTAGATTGATTAAAATAAAAAGTTAATTTAATTGGTGCCATATGATAATTAATTATTCAAGTTAACTTATAGAGATAAGTTAATATCAATTGACTTAAAGAGTTAAGTTAATTAACTTAAGAATTTAAGTCAAATTAATTAAATTAAAGAGTTAATTTAATTAAGCGATAAAGATACTTTGCCATCCGAGCTATGTACATTTTTACACTTTGCCAACCAAAATTTTTTTTTGTGATATTTTACCATCTGAACTATATATTTTTTTTCACCTTGCCATACATGAACCAATTTTGATAAAAGATTTCATGGTATTCCATCACAGGAGTAGCTGGACTCTTTTCCAAAGATATTTTTATCACTTCATTAAAAGGCTTATTTTTATAACTTGAATTAGTACAAGATATATATCTAAAAGTAGACTGAAAAAAGTTCATTGGATTTTGCAATTTAGCAAGGTTACACCAAGGAGATGATTATTAATGTCCGCGAAATTAGAAAATTTGACTATAATACCAAGAAAGGAGTCCCCTAGCATTGACGTGATGAAGCTTTTCCATAATATTCTACTAGAATTTGTTCGTATATACTAAGATGAGAAAAAAAGGAGAAATTTGGATAATAAAGTGTTACAAAAAAAATGTTTAGATAGCGAAGTGTAAAAATAAACATAGTTTACATGGCAAACTATTTTTATCCCTTTAATTAAAATGAGAATTTTTATTTTGGAGGAAAGTTAAATGGAAGAGACCATTTGAATTTAAATTAAAGTTAATTAACATTTCATCTCATAAAATGAAACGGAAATGTTAAATAAATGCAAATACACATAAAATGCAAATACTTGTACAAGTTGGCAAGTTGGCCAACTAGCATGGGAGGTGTGATGGAAGCATCTAAGAGCATCAATCCCCTTTAATATAAAGGCCACAGGGCCAGCCACTTATAGATGTTGTTGGCATCCTCACATTTTCCCTTCATGTGTTAAATAATCACACAAAATCCTCTCCTTTCTCTCTCCTCCAAAACTACCTCTCCTCACCTTCTTCCGCTCTTAATCTAGCATAATTGAGGTTGGATTATAGTTTTCCTAATGTGTGTGGACTTGGTCATTAGAGGTCCCATACTTGGAGGACTTAGAATTGCTTGGTGGATCATCACTTGGATTGTTTTTTAGGTGTGTCATTGGGCAACTTTTTGGCAGTGTATTGCAGCAATTTTTGGCTAGGATTTCAGTCATTTAGTGGTGTTGATATCTACCATTTTTTATGATTTTTAGAGCATTGAAAAGGGAGCTTTTGGTTCCAACGGTTGGAGCTAGTTGATCTTCCAATAAAAACGTTTTTGGAGAGATCTTCTCGATTCCTTTCTTTCTAACTACAAAGGTAAATTTTATGCCTTAAAATCCTTATTTAGAGAATGATTATGATCCTTGGGGATAGAGGTAATTGGTTATATCTTGCCTATTTTTAGTTTTAATATTTAGATTCTAATCTTTCTCCTTCTTTTAGGTAACCTACAAAAAACTTTACTATATAGTGTGGAGAAAGAATGGAATTATGGTTCATTTAGCACTCTACACTGTGGTAACTACCAAAAGATACTAGCAAACCCAGCTCACTCAAATATTATCGAAACCCCACAAAAGATGCAAAAACATTACGCACAAATTAGTTTAAACATTCACCATAACTTTGCACTACATCTAACAAAAGAGGATCCAAAGTAAGTGAAAATCTATAAATGAAGTAACAATTGAAGATAGTAAAATACCCTCTAGGAGGCAATACAGTGTTATCTCTAGACAAGTGAAGGATAAACTCACTCTCATCAAAAACACAAATCCTATACTTCAGAACATCTACTCCTCTGGTCTAAGTAAACACTCAATTTTCACCACTTTAGCAAAGCTACAATTCACAATAGGAATACTTTCTTACTCCTTATAAAAATGACCTTCTTCTTCAAAATTAAAATGATGATGAAAATAACTCATTAGTTCCATCCCAAATATGGATCTTATGAGACTGCTCAAATTTTTTGACGGCATAAGTTGACAACATGTTCAATGAAGAATTGATATATACTATGACATCATGTGGCACCTACTCAGCATAGCCCCAAAGTTGAGATGTCACCAATTCAGTCTTAAATCTAATCTATAAGAAAATCAATAGACCTATAAGAAAAGTTTCAAAAACTTATTAGAGATAACAACAAACTTCAATCTTAAGCAAACTCAACAACAGTACTACATACAAGCTATAACTTGTCCCATAACATTCAACATAATATATACATACTGTAGATATTTAGTTCAAACCTAACATATCACAATATCACTAGGGTATAACAAAATGTCCAAGAGTGGCCATAAGCAGATACAAAAATCTTTTCTGTTACAAAATGTGTTCATTGGTCCAAACCTAAAGTCTAAACCCATCACCTAACCCTATCTGGAAAAAATAAAAATGACACGAGAGGTAAGTCCAAAGGACTTAGTGAGGGATAATTTTAACAAGCAGTAGGGATCTATTAAGGAAAAATCAACTCAACAAATCATAAATTAACTGTTAGAACATAAGCATATCAAGATACAAGCATTAACAAGTTTAACAAATAGAAATCTCTCCTTCCTTGTTGCTCCATGATCAAACACAAACAGTCAGGATATAGTCAAAGTAAAGCAAACCCGAATAACATATGAATTCTAATAGATCATAACATGACATGCATTTCAAATATTTAGTATTCCAGTCAATTAAACTTACCCAAGCATAACCACTTAGTACCTAGCACATTGTTGATGCCCAAGGAATAGCCCTTGACTCATTACTAGTACTTAGGGAATAGCCTCTGCCAATATCATGGATACCCAAGTTATAGTCCATAGCGGTATAGCGAATTTTAGGGAACAACCCTTAATGATATAGTGGAAACCCAGGGAATAGCCCCTAGCATATTGCCAACACTAGGGAGTAGCCCTTAATATGTTACATGTATCCAAACCTTCCACTAAGATTGGCACTCAGCCCTTTTCGTACATATACTAAGTATCAACAAATAGACTTCTGACAAGGCAAATCAATAATGTACATGGCAGATTCAAACAAACCGATAAAGCTAGACATATGACAAACAAAATAAATTCAAACCAATCGATATCAAGCACGACAACATAAGTTCTTTATGCCATAATAGACATGCTAAATTCTTATTAGAACTAAAACCAAGAAAACAAATCCTCATAGAATATACGAATCAATTCATAGATAATAAATCAGAACTTGAACTATTCATAAAATTCAAGAATTAAGATTCAATACAAAACAAGAACAAGTTTAACCTACATAGAGGTATACCACAATTAATAGATAAGTTTATACGACAAGTGCCAGATTAGCAAACACTTACCTCCGCAGCCTAAGAGATATTGTCACAGCTTACTATCTGCAGCACCCAGCTCCTTGTCACCTAATCTAAAAGAATAAGTTCATTGTCAAAATCCTTATTAGATCCTATAATTACAATTGTAAGATTAATAGCTTAAAATTGACAATAATTCAGTTAATAAAATAGTTAAGATTTATTTTGTTATTATCATTATAGAACGAGCTAATTACATCGTTAATACTAAAATACTCATAGGGTTCATACTAGTCTTGGTAAAGAGGACATAATCAAGTCCTTAATTATATATTTAACCTTAACACTTTACACCAAGTCAATAATAATAGTCCAATTATCTTAAATAACCCAATTTGTCACCTAAATGTCAAATCCATAAAACTAAGGTGTTAATCCTTTAATAAACTCAATTAACCCAAAATTATCACATGACAATACAAATCCAGGTCTATTGGGCACATCTATATATCCATGCATGCCCATGTCCAGCCCATAATCATAATTTGGTCCAATCAACCTCCTTTTACATTAAAACTTATGCTAACAATTTAATCAAATTAAATCAGGAATTAAATTATTCAATCAATCAGTATTACCTAAATCTTACTATCGGAACCTAAAAACTATAATCCAACACTACCACTAGAACCACCAAGATGAGGTTAAGAATATATCTTAGCACCATTGTTGCCACTGTCGGAGAAACACACCGCTAGTACCATTATGTGTGTCTCGGTACCACAACCCTAATGTCTAATTAAATTTTGAGCTTTGTTGTCAACATACCATTCAATTTACTAGAAAATACCACAGTGCCACCACTTGCCACCATGCTTTCCTGCCTTAATTCCACCCACTTCAATGGCCCACTTCCAAAATTCAAACCATTTGCATATCCTTGCGCTAAGCCAAACAAAACCACCTTTGGTCACCATAAAATGCCGTCAAAATAGTGTGACCCACCTTCCACCCTTCATCACGAGCTCACTTTGAGCTTTGATTTTCTAGCGCTTTACTATCCATTTGTGGTGATTCTTGCCACCATTGTGTTCCTTGAGCTAGGGTGAAAAGATTAGCATGGTTGTTTTTGGGTTTTCATTGATGCTGGAGGGAATTTGCAGTAGAGGAGAAACGGTGCTGCATGTAAAAATTTGGAAGAATTTAGAAGGAAATTTTCTATGTAAAGGGCTACTTTCCAGAAATTAGAATTTGGTCCCCAACATTTTTGTTCCAATCTTTAATTAAGTCTTACAAAGTGTGATCAAACCTTAATTCATCCCCTAGGCTTAGTTAGTGCCTTGGATTTGCCCAGTTGACCAAACATATTCTCATTTTAACCCTTAAAACTCTAAAATATTGTCCAATCATGTTTTCTCAAGTTGCAATCTGACCTCAAGACTTTCAATCTCTATGTAATTTAGTCCTTCTCATTTATATATCCAAACCCATAATTTTTCAAACTAATATTTTGATTTCTAAATCTTTATTTTCTAAAATACCAAACTTATGGGTATTACAATCCTCCCCCTTAAAAAAATTAGGTCCCTAAATTTTCTTCTTCATTTAGATAAGTTTCAATTAACACCAGCACATATAACATTCTTGTTTCCTCATTGCCTCAATCACATAAGGATTTCTCTCTTTATTAGGATACACTTCCTCAATTCCTTGGTGACATTTATCTTGCTAAGATAATAGAATCTTCTCTTTCTAATTCTTTCCAACCCATCCATTTTTAGCAAGGCATGTGATGTCGTCTGACATCACTAGGATTGTCCATCATCACTTAAAGTTTTCCTGAACTCCATGATTGTGCTTATAGGAAGTAATTAAACTATCCTAAAAAAGAATTTTAAACCTCCTTGGTGCTCCCATTGAAAGCAAGAGTAGTACTAGGATTGAGTAATTAAAAACTTCAAAAGTTTAAATTAGCTAGGCTACTCAAACAACCAAGGATCCAAACTTGCTATGATCTATATTTGGCAAGAGGAATACCTTGATAAGAAAATTTCCAAGTAGAAAATTGTAAACAATTCACAAGTACAAAATCTACAAAAAAATCGGCATAGTGGAGAAACAACAACTTTTTCCTAGCTTCAAGATCTCCAAAATTCACGTAATTAAATATATATCTTCTCCACTCAATTATGAAGATCCCATGAAAATTTTGGAGTGAATATCATTTTTTATCTCCTCAAAAAAAATTTCCAAAATCATTGCTCTACACAGTGGATCTCCAAGGCAAGCAAACCAATTGTTTTGCTTCTATTGTAATGATCCACACACCAATTGAACATCCAATTTATCCTTTGATTTAGCTGGAGAAATGAGAGGAGAAAGGCATGGTGAAGGTGGATTATGAGGTTGGGAGAAGAAGAGAGAGTAAAGCTTCAACTCATGAGGCAATGTTTGGAGAGAGGTTTTTCAAGGAAAACACAAAGAATCTAATTCTTTATACCAATGGTGTAAGTGTTGAATCCTCTCACCTCTATATCTATATATAGAGGGACGATGGTATGATGCCAAGTTGGAATCACACCTTCTTCAAGGAGGGAGGAGCACTTGCAAGGTTAGGTGGCAAATTTAAATTCAAATCTCATTTGAATTTCATGTGTATTTAAACTTAATTTGTAATCTAATTTCAAATTAATTAAGATTATAATTCAAATGAACTCTTCTTTTGAATTTTTCTTACAAAATATATTTTTCTCATTTATTAAATTAAACACTTTAACTTAATTAATTAACCTTTGACTTAACTCTTAAGCAAAATTTTGTTAACTTAACTCTTTAAGTTAACATTATCAATTGATAATCATTTTGGCACCAAATAACTAACTCCTTAATTATTGATCTAATTTAACTCCTTAAATTAATTGATTAATTTAAGTAAATAGACCACAAAATTGAACACCTCAAAATTGATTCATCAAGAGTGAATATTATAATACTTAGAAATTTTCTCTATCAATTAAGAAACTTATTAGATTTTCTGTGTGATCCAATAGGTCCTACCATTCATTGGATATGGGCTTATAACTCCTTGTGACTTTTGAATATCATATATTCATTTTAGTTTAAAATACTTTTAAAATAATCGATTCGATTTAATTAATCTCATTAATTGAAGAGTACCCAATCTCCATGGTCAATGTCCAACCTCAAGCCCATGGAGCCCCTTTAATTTGTTGAAATGAATACTCTTTCAAAACCACTATTGCTCTAGGTGTACCATGCAAATACAGTCCTTCTGTCTTCTATCTCCCAAAAGATACCTAGGGTAAGACATCTGTCATCTCCCTAATAGTTTCAATACTATGCCTCTATTCTTAATGTTCGATTCCCTTGTGTGACCTCATCTTTGAAAAACTCTTATTCCAAATTATCACACCACCTTGCGCAAGAATTTCTTGGAATACATTGGAGATACACTTGCCATTCACAGAGACGAGAAGTTGGATTCCATCATAGATCTCATAAATCTCCAAACTAAGTAGCTTATACCCAATCTCGACCTGAATGACCCACTAAGTGACTAAGGAAGAGTCAAAGCATGAGAGCCTGACATAAGATTACTATGGATCCTTAGGTCAGAGAACTAATAATATACACTAGTGCAAGCAGAAGAACTTGCCATTATGGCTATCTAGTAGATTCTCCAAGCGAGTCTTCAGTGCCTTGTTCTCTAACAAAAACCTACTAATATGCACCCATATCTCATACAGTTACTCATAGAATAAAGTGATATCCAACTCTTAGATTTATGCATCATTAATACAAGTCTATTTGGATCTTAGATGCCCTATCTCATAAAATTCTATGACTTGGAAGATTTAAGATCATAACCATGTAAGAGTTATTTCATGGTCACCAAACCTAGTCCCATAGTCATAAGTGATCTAAGGGCTTCTCCATATGCTAGTGAAGTGATATAAAGTATAAGATGAAGATGACCATATAATAAATATCACTCAATTAAGATTGTATCACAAGTGAAATAGTTTACACAGCCAATCTAATTAGCTTACAGGTTACTATTCCAACAATCTCCTACTTACCCTATAGTCAATGCCCCATGGCCTTGAGATCCATCTTTATAATATGTACTTCAAAGACCATTAGCATTTAAGGGTTTAGATAGTGGTTTTGCTAAATTCTCTTTTGAGGCAAATTTATCCACTCTTTTGTCACCTCTATCAATTGATATTGTATATCAAATGATAACGCATTTATTGTGTTTGGATCACTGATGAGATCTTAGCTCAAGTCCTAAGTTGTCTTCTAAAGACAACTATGGGCTCATGCACATTAGACACTACATCAAACTCTTAAATAGAGTTTTTATCCAAACACTTTCTATTATGGTTTTCAAAACCACAATATATTTCACCTTAGTGGTTGTGTAGATCTAGTGTCTTGTTGAAATGTTTCCAACTCACCATACTTCCATTATGGCAAAATATGAATTCAAAAGTAGATTTTAGGTCATCTACATCAAATTGGAAACTAGAATCCAAAAACTCCATGAGTTTCAATTCTCCATTGTCATATACCAAAAACATGTCCATAGTCCTTCTCAAGTACTTAAGGATTATTTTAACAGCCATCTAGTGCCATTCACCATAATCAAATTAGACCTACTCGTAACGCTTAGTGAGTGTACCACATCTAGTCTTGTACATTGAACAACACACAATATGCTCCCTATAATGGATGCATAAGGTATGTAGGACATGCTATATCTCTCATTTGTCAGTATAAGGAGCCATAAACTTTGAGAGACAAAGACTATTCAAAGGAAAGATATCTCTTCATGGATTCTTCCATACTAAAACTCTTTAGTATTTTATTAATATACAGGGTTTGGAAAAGCCCTAACATCCTCTTTGATCTATCTCTATAGATACATATTCCTAATACATATGATACTTCTCCCAAATCCTTCATAGAGAATTGTGTAGATAACCATACTTTAGTTCACTCTAACATTCCAATCTCATTCCTAATGAGAAGGATGTTATCGACATAAAGCACAATAAACTATATACTACACCCACTAGTTTTTTGTACACATAAGGTTCATACACCATTTTGATGAAGCTAAATAATTTAATTATCTTATAAAAAATGTATGTTCCAAGTTCGAGATGCTTATTTGAGTCTATAAATGGATCTCTGGAGTATGCAAATATTTTGCTCACTTCCTTTAGATGTAAAACCTTGTGGTTGCTCCATATAGATTTCTTCTTCAATGTTACTATTGAGGAAAGCAATTTTCACATCCATTTGTCATATCTCATAATCATAATATGTTTATATGGCAAGTAGAATTCGAATAGACTTAGGCATTGCGATTGGTGAAAAGGTTTTCTTGAAATTGGTAATAGATCTTTGAGTATAACCTTTTTCCACTAGTCGCACCTTAAAAATCGTTACTTCCTTATCTACTCCAATATTTTGCTTATAGATCCACTTGAAACCAATGGGAACTATCCCTTTTGGTGGATATACCAAGGTCTATACTTTGTTTGAGTATATGGAGTTCATTTCAAATCTTATGGCATCAAGCCATCATCTTGATTCTATATCTAACATAGCTTCCTCATAGGCCTTCAGATAATGATTCAATTAGCCTATCTCATGAAGAAATCCAAACCATTCAGGTTGCTACTTGATTGGGTCCAACCTTCTCAAAGGTTATGTGTAAGGCCCTATGATATTTATTTGTTTCTATTGCTTCTGGGATTTGATGATCATCTTAAACTTTACCAACTTCAACAACAACTCCTTTTCTATTTTATAAACATTTCTTTGCCAAAAAAGTGGTGTTCCTCAAAGTAAAACACTTTTTGTTCCAAGGGATCTTAAATGTAATATCCCAAAGAATCTTTTAGGTATCCCACAAACTTGCACAAAGTAGATCTACTCTCTAACTTATCTTCTACTATCCTTCTCACATAGACAGGAGACCCCTAAACCATTCGATAATAATAAGAGGGTGCTTTGTCAAACCACATCTCATGCAGCATCTTTGGCATCAACTTTGAAGGTACTACACTTAGTAACTTCACTGTCATCATTAAGACATATCCTTAAAAGGACACAAGCACATCAAAGAAGCTCATCGTGGAACGTACCATGTCCGATAAGTTACGATTTCTTCTCTTGGCTACTCCATTATATTTGGGTGTGCCAGGTGAAGTCCATTGAGAAAATCCCATTCTCCTTTACAGAATCTAAAAAATCGATTCTTAAGTATTATTCCCTTCAATCCAATCAAAGAGCTTTAATACTAAGTGTCTTTTGCTTGTCTACTTCATTCTTACACTCTTTAAACTTTTCAAATACCTCAAACTTGTACTTCATAGCATACACATATTTGTACCGACTATAGTCATCGGTGATGGTGACGAAGTAAGAATAGTCTTCACTCCCACTAACTCTTAGTGGTGAACAAACATCCATATCGATCAAATCCAAAGGATTTGTGGAGCGCTTTGTTTATCCTACAAAAGGACCCTTGGTCATTTTTCCTTTCAAACAAAATTTACAAGTAAGAAGGTCCTCAATGTCACTAACATTTAGTACTTTGAGAGCTTCTAACTTGTTTATCCTATTTTTAGGAATATGCCCAAGTCTTGTATGTCATAACATGGGATTTTTTAGATATCTAATTTTTTTATTTTGTTGAAGGTGTATTAGTGACGTTTGAGAATCCAATATGTACAATCCTTTGTTAAGTGTACCACAAGCAACTAAAAAACTCATTCTTTAATGCCTTCAATCTCTCATTTGATACAACAAGATAAAATCTTTCATTATCCAAAATGGGAAACAGGGGTATAAATAGATATTAAACAGATTAGATACACTATTTTCATATTCGTATCTATTTACGTTTTTGAATATTCGGATACGAATATGAATTTGAAGGATATTAAAAAATAATATCTAAGTTCGTATCTATTGGATATCGATTGAATTTGGATATATTCGTATCCGATTATAATTATTTAGATTTATTCATATTTTATTAAATTTATCCATATTCAAATTATTTTTTATATCCATATTCGAATTATTTTTTATATCCATATTCGATCATAATTATTTAAATATCTATTTACAAATATCCAAATACGTAAATCTATGAACTTATAACAAAATTATATTTTAATTAATAGAAGAAACTATATAATTTCATTAAAAAGAAAGCAATCAAACAAATAATATAATTTTTAATTAATAATTGACTTTATAATCGATTATTAGTACTTGTTCATAATAATAATGGTATTTAAGCATATTAATTAGAAAGTCAATCAACAATAATTGTGTTAATTAACTTTATTCTTCATTTTTTTCTCTATATTACAATAATTTTTTAAATTTATTCTTCTTTCTTCCCAATTATTCAATTGTAATTTATATATATACATATATGAAATATGATATTTTTATTAAAAAATATAAAAATATATTATTTAATAAATATGCATTCAGATCATATATGCATTTACCATATCCGTATCTATTTATAATCGGATAAGGATAATATCCAATTTAAATGGATGCAAATAAATTTTGTATAAATATATACGAATGTGAACAGTAAACGAATTTTCAAATATCCATTTACAACCCTAACGGGAAATGAAATATTTCTCTCAATAATATATGGTACATGTTAACAAAGGTTGAACACAATTATGGAATTCCCTTAGACTAACTTACTATACGCCTTCGGCTTAGGTCACAATTCTTACTCCTTTGCCAAGGTGTTAGATCATATCCCCATCACTTAGTTTTTTTCTTTTTTATATTCTTTGTAACAACTTACAAAGAAAAAAACCACATGTGATATCATATATCCATGAATAAAAGTTTGTCCTTAAATGCACTTCAGTAAATTACATACCCTTCTCAACGGTTGCAAAGTATTTCTTGCAATACCTCTTCCAATGGCTTATCCTGCTAAAGTAGAACAATTAATATTGACTATATCCTCTATGATCTTCTTGACTCCTCCGGATGCCTTTGATAGTTGTTTTTCCTTGGAGAAAGAATGCTTCTTCTTTCTATCTCCCTTTCTAGCACCCCCAGGGCCCGTAGACTTGGACAAGGAAACAAATGTCAAAGGTTTGCTCTTGTCATGGTAGTCTCCTTTTAGATCAACACTTTGGTCAATAAAACTCAGTGAGTATGTGAAGATCAAATCCTCATGGAGATCATTGTTCATCATTGCGTCTAGTTGTTGACACATGCTTTCACATCCATCCTAACTTGAAAAATCTCTTTTGAAAACGTGAACTTCTTATGCCTCATTTGCTTTACAACTTTTGTAAACTTTAACTAAGGTATCACTTATGTATCCTAAAGAATTTTTACGTTTGTAGATACTATCGTAGGACTATAGGATAGGACAATCCCAAACCGAATTTGTGAACTTTTCACATGTCTCTTGATCAACTATAATCCCCTTGGGATTATGAGTACCTTGATATAAGACATATATCCACTTGTAGGAATCTAGAACAATTTTTGAGATTAAATTAATTATGGAAGTTTAGCATGGTTGGTTTATTGGTTTGCAAAATAACATTGAGTGGAATATTAAGCTGTTCTTAAGATTTCACAAATCATTGAAGGCAGAAAATTGAATATAAACATATGATTGAATTTGATATTGAAAACATGTTTATGGTCTTTCAAATATATTTTTCACCTAATATTTTATCAAATCCGTCACCCTCAAAAAGAATTCAAAAAATAATATTTCCTAGTGAGAATTAAGACACTAAAGACTTGCAAGTAGGTCCCCATGACTAGATGTAAATCTACGAGCAATCCAAAGGTAAGCAACTTTTGCTAATTGTTGCTCATGCAACTTTTGATATATTTTGCCTTACCATTTCAAGTAGATCCCTTAATACATGACCTATACATTACTCGGTGTCAAGTCAATCCTATCAATCAAGCTTTGATTCGAGATAGACACCACAATATCCCCTGTGACCGAGTGTATAATGTGTGGGTGTGCCTAAATTAAAGGTGCATCTCAATCAAAGTATATGGTCATAGCTTTCCTCCTAAGTGTGATCCCCATGACCAGATGTATATCACATAAAGGTGGTAGCATCATCATGCCATATATTATTGGTACAAAGTTTGGATTAATTAAAACTCTTTTAATTTGTATCCATTTTGACTTAATATTGAAAACACTTAGACATTCTAAGTTAAGGGTTTTTGCTTGCAATGATCTCATCATTTTATCTTCTTATTTAGGTCCTTTATATCGTAATCATGCATCTCATACATCATAGAATATGGAAAGCATAAATAGGTAAATGGGCATAGCATACTCTTAGGGTGGGATAACCATAAGCCTAACCAAGTTAAGCACTTTGAGCCATAGATGCATCACTTGGGTGATTTTAAATGGGTTGATTAAACTGAGCTATTACATGAGTGTATTACATACATGCATAGGTCTTTAAGCCTCCTTGGATCCTTTTTACTTCTTACAATTTTTACAAAAGAAAGAAAATCTCACTTCCAGTAATTCTACTCTCATAACTTTTATAAGACAGAACAAGACGCATACAAGCCCCATTTAAAACAACACATTCCAACAACTTGAAATAAATAAAATCAATGTTAAAAGGCTCATGATCATCCCCATTCATTCATCATTCATTCAACAATTAAATGAAGAAGAAACAAATCTAAAATTGACAATCAATTCCTACAATTAAATACTTATCTCATAAACAATTAATTGGCCATGCTAAAATAAGCATAACCATTATGCATCTCTTTTTTGCAGTAATTGGAGATCAACTTTAACAAGATTTAAGAAGCAATCAAAAATGTCAAACATAACTTCGAGAACTTGCACAACACTTGTGCATCTATTTTGTGTGAAATAAAACACTTTTGGTCACCAAAGGAACAAAAAACATTGGTCAAGACTCATCCAACCCGAAATTCGAGGCTGCTGCCCAGCCCAGCTGCACAGTCTGGTAGCAAGTGTGCATGTTACCCAACTGGGTGTGGCAACTTGCCCTGTTTCTGGGCTTAAACTGAGTTAACTTATTTTTTGTTCAACTTTTGTGCACTAAAAAATTTAGGACACCTCCTAAACATCTACGCACACATTATAGATGAAATTTCATATCTAAAATACCTTTTAAAACTAACATTTTAAGTGCTAAAACATACTTAAAAAATCAAGTTTAAGTGAGAATCACAATCTCCAAAAAATCTCTAACAAAATTCCAATCGAATTGGATCCAAAAATACCCAAAAATGTTTTGATCAATCAACAATAAGCTATATCAACATATACCATCAATTAATGTTAAATCAATATTTAACAATAATAGCTATGAATTAAAAACATACTAATCGTATGAATCAACACTAAAATCACATAATAGCATGTTTTCAATTCATCAATCAAGGAGCCACACGCAACATCAAGCGAACACTCCAATAAATTATATGAATAAGGTATTTGGTGATTTTGATCAATTTATCACATAAATCAATCAATCAAAAATCTAAATAATAGCATGAACATATCTCTAGTACCACTTAAAAGCAAGAGTAGCATTAGGATCCTATAATTAAAAATAGGAAAAACTTAAATTAACTGGGCTACTCAAGAAACCAAGAATTTAAACATGCTATATATCTAGATTTGGCAAGAGGAATACCTTGATAAGCAAATTTCCAAAGAGAAAATTGAGAACAATTCACATCCAGAATCTACTAGAAATCCGCACAGTGGAGAAATAACAACTTTTGCCTAGCTTTGAGGTCCCCAAAATTCACAAAATTAAATATGAATCTTCTTCACTCAATTATGAAGATTCTGTTAAAAAGTTAGAGCAAGGCTCAATCTGGATCTTCTCAAAAAAATTTCCAAAAGTCTTTGCTCTACACAATGGATCTCCAATGCAAGCAAACCAAATTTTTTGCCTCTATTGTAATGATCCACACACCATTTGAACTTTCAATTTCTCCTTTGATTTTTCTAGACCAATGAGAGGAGAAAGGCATGGTTAAGGAAGATTTTGAGGTTGGGAGAAGAAGAGAGAGCAAAGCTTTAACTCATGAGGCAATGCTTAGAGAGGTTTTTGGAAGGAATTTCAAAGAATCTAATTCTTCACACCAATTGTGCAAGTGTTGAATCCTCTCACCTCTATATGTATATATATATAAAGGGAGGATGGTGTAATGCCTTTCTCAAGGGAGGCTGCCATTTGCAAGCTTAGGTGGCAAATTTAAATTTAAATCTCATTTGAATTTCATATGCATTTAAACTTAATTTGTAATCTAACTAATTCAAATGAACTCTTATTTGAATTTTCCCTCCAAAATATATTCTTCTCATTAATTAAATTAAACACTTTTATTTAATTAATTAACCTTTGACTTAAAACTTAAAGTAACAAGCTTAAATCTTAAGCTTAATTTTGCTAACTTAACTCTTTAAATTAACATGATCAATTGATGATCATTTTGGCACCAAATAATTAACTCCTTAGTTATTAGTCTAATTTAACTCCTTAAATTAATTGATTAATCAAACACTTAAATTAATCAAGCAAAAATAGGCCACAAAATTGACAACCTCAAAATCGATTCATTAGGAATGAATATTTTAACACTAAGAAAATTTCTCCATCAATTAGGAAACTAATTGGATCTTGTGTGTGATCCAATAGATTCTACCATTCATTGGAGATGTCTCACAACTCCTTGTGACTTTTGAATATCATATATCCATTTTAGTTTAAAATATTTTTAAACTAATCAACTCGATTCAATTATCTCATTAATTGAAGAGTACCCAATCTCCATGGTCGATGTCCAGCCTCAAGCCCATGGGCCCAACTAATTCTCCAAAATGAATGCTCTTGAAGAACCATTATAGCTCTATGCGTACCATGCAAAAATGATCCTTTCACCTACTATATCCCAAAAAAGGCCTAAGGCAACATATTTGTCGACTCCTTAATTGCTTCGATACTATGCCTCTATTTTCGATGTTCAATTTCCTTCTGTGACATCATATTTGCAAAACTCTTTTTCCAAATTATCACACCACCTAGCACAAGGATTTTTTGGACTCGATTATTATAGAATATATAGGAGATCCACTCACCCTTCACAAAGACGAGAAGTCAGATTTCATCTTGAATCTTATAAACCTCCATGCCAAGTAGCTCATACCTAATCTTAGCCCAAACAACCCGCTAAATAACCAAGAAAAAGTCAAAGCATGAGGAATGGACATAAGGTTACCATGGATCCTCCAGTAAGAAGACTAATACTATGCACTAACATAAGCAGGATGCCACTATGGTTATCTAGTGGCTTTTCCAAACGGGTCTTCAGTGCTTTGTTCTCTAACAAGCACACACCAACATGCACTCATATATCGCTCATGGAATAGAGTGGTATCCAACTCGTGGATTTAGGCATCGTTAGTGCAAGTTTATCTGGATTTTAGATTCTCTATCTCATAAGATCCTATGATTTGGAAGAATTAAGATCACGACCATATAAAACTTATTCTATGATCACCAAACCAAATCCTATAGTTATAAGTGATCTATGGACTTTATCTAAAATTCCAATGAAGTGATATAAAGCATAAGATGAAGATGGTCATACAATGAATATCATTCAATCAAGATTGTATCATGAGTGAAATAGTTCACACGGCCAATCTAATTAGCTTACGTGGTACTATTCCAACACCCATGACATTTTGCTGCTATTTAATTAATTACAAAACCATTGTGGAAATAAACAATCATCAACACCACACGTTCATATATTCTCATGTAGCTAATTACAAGTTAACAAAAACTATACACACTGGATCTAGTCGCGAGCAACCCATCTACCGCTCTTAAGGTTCAATCTGAGCGATATAGTCAAAATATGGGCGACCAAACTCACTTACAATGTTCAAAACGTAGACAATACTCTAGATTGCCTATTTTTGTTTTTTTTTGTTTTTTCTTTGGAGGTTATTTGCATGAGTTTCTCAACTTCCTTATTCTTGTTTGTGCACTTTGCATTTCAACTTATTTCACCACTCTCTAAATATAGAAATTTCATTTCCAAACCTATAGTATTTGTCAATCCTAGACTAACCTAAATCGTTCTTAACAGTAAGTTCACAATCCGCAAGAATTTCTCTTTTTCAACTCCCAAATGATATCTTTGTTTCATTTAAGCAATCAACATTTCAATTATCCTAAACATAAGCAAAGTAGCATATCCTACGACTTAAGTTTTCCAAAGATATGTGAGATCATTCTCGTATGCTAAGTTTCTTTTACAAAGCTAATATGTACTTAGCATTTCCTTAGTTGATTTCATAATGCACTTATTAATTTGGAAAAGACTTGAATGCACCATGAATATCAATCAAAAAAAACCCAAGAACTTTTGCACTTTTGATATATTTTCTAGTTGTACTTGATTGTCTATGGTCCTAATTCTAATAGGTTTAACCCTTACACATTCTTGATGCTAAGCACAAATGTAGTATGTTTCATTCCTTGATCCTAAGTAATTTAAAAATTCTTAACGAGATTACTATAACTCAACCCCAATGTTCATACAGTTCTCTGTGTATCATTTCTACAATTTCCATAAAAGCTTGAGTCGATCCTCATAATATCTTTTCAATTCAAAAGATCTGCTTTACAAGAAGGGGCTAGTTCTCAACCTAAGTCCTTCTCAAATTTCCCTATGGTAGTAACCTGTTTTGGTTTCAATCTTTTGCATCCCTAGTACATGGTTAGGTTAAATAGCTAATAGATTATAAGGAAAAGCATCTTAATTCCTCACTTGATAAGCTCCGTCGAGCACTTACTATTATTCTACTAATCCTTATCAATGATGCAAGGTCTCGTACCATAAGAATATGCTTATTTTTCTTGTTTATCAAGTTGTTTTGATTCTCAAATCGCATCTTATTACTCCAATTTTCTAGTCATACATTAATTCACATCCTTATGTTTTACTTATCTAATCCCTTTCAATGACTAAGGAGTAAAACTTCAAAAGGATACCTTCAATGATTTCTCATGTAACCATGTCGTTCAAATCACACCATCCTTCTACTTCTTAGATTCTTTTCCTCCAAACTTTACCTTCCATAGCAACCAAACCTTTCCTTTCCTCCCGTTGTCATCACATATAAACTTCCTAGTTATTAATATACTAATTTGTCTTGATAGTCATACCATTTGAGCCACAAATATATATATACATGTTAAGCATTCTTCTTCCTAATGGCATTCTATGTATCATATTTATCTTTCCTTATTGTTGTCCCTTATCCATATAGACACAAGGTTATATTCTCAATTATACACAAGTTGAACGTTACTCATCTCTAATAATCAATCATTCATTCATTTCCCAATTACACTCCTTCCTACAATAATCCTTTTTTCGCATATCTGTATAGTAAATGGTTGGAATTTTCTCACCTTAAGGTAATCACCATCTAGTCACCACATATCACTTCCCATTAGTCATCTACTCATCAATTCAACCTTAACAGATGTTGCTCACCTAACATCATAAATTTCAAACAGCATCATTCTTACCAATAACCATATGTTTACATGCCTAACATACTAAAAGTAAGAGGTTATACACTAGTTGGCCGCCTGATCATAACCCTTCACTTCCTTAATGTCGAGCGTTATACCTAAAGTTCATATCATATTCAATTCCACTTTTAATCCCATAGTCAAACCTCCCATTTTTCTACCCAAAATGTCATATTCCAAGAATCATATCCTGACATAACTCAGGTAAATCCAAGGTCAAGCTTTCTCTATTAATCGAGAATTTCACATTTCAAGAATTATATCCTAACATAACTCAGGTAAATCCAAGGTCAAAATTTTCTCCATTTAACAAAAATTTCACATTTCAAGAATCATATCCTAGGGTCAAATCCTAACATAGCTCAGGTTTTCCTTAACTCAAGTGTTTACACCCTAATTAATTCCCAATTTAGATTTAATCTCTAGTAAGCCCATTAATTCTAATCAAAAAATCATTCCCATATTAACCTAGATTATCAAAACTTAGGCTCTGATATCACCTCTATGGCATCCCACTTAGGATACCCTTAAGCTAAGACGTCACTAGTTCAATCCTAAATCTAACCCATAAGATAATCAATAGGCCCATAAGAAAATTTTCAAAAACTTATTAGAGAAAGCAATAGACTTCAATCTTAAGCAACCTCAACAAAAGCACTAAATACATACATATTACAAATATTTAGTTCAAACCTAACATATCACAACATCTCTAGGGTATAACAAAATGTCTGAGAGTACCCATAAGTAGATGCATACACCTTTTCTAATACAAGATGTGTTTGCCAGTCCAAACCTAGAGTCCAAGCCCATCACCTAACCCTATCTGGGAAAAATAAGAATGATATAGAAGTTAAGTCTAAACGACTTAGTGAGGGATAATTTTAACAACAAGCAGTAGAGATCTGTCAAGGAAGAATTAACTCAACAGACCATAAATTAATAGTCAAAACATGAAGATATCAAGATACACGCATTAACAAGTTAAGCAAATGGAAATCTTTCCATCCTTATTGCTCCATGATCATATTACAAATGTTTAAGATATAATCAAAGTAAAGTAACCTAAATAACATATGTATTTCAAAATATTATAACATGACATGCATATCAGATTGTCTTTATTCCAGTTAATTAAACTTACCCAAGCATGACAACTTAGTACTTGGCAGATTGCTAATGCCTATAGAATAGTCCTTAGCTCATCACTAATACCCATGGAATAGCCCTTGGCAGAATAATAATACCTAGGAAATAGCCCCTAGCATATTGCTAACACTAGGGAATAGCCCCTATCATGTTGCATGTATCCAAGCTTTCTACTAAGATCAACACTTAACCTAACATATTTTTGTACATATATCAAACATCAATAAATAGATTTCAAATAAGGTAAATCAATAACGTTGATATGTGTGGAGTTTATCCCACATCGGATGGAGAAGAGGGATTTGACCAGCTTATAAGCGGCTTGCCCTCCCCTCCCTCATGAGGCGCCTTTTCATAAGAAAAGGGCAAAACCCCCCGCTCGGCCCGGACGCCCCGTAGCGAATGGTCAACCGAGCGTAGGCGGGATAATACCTCGGGGGGAGGCCGCCATGTGGCGAGGGACCCATGCATCATCAAACGTATAGGACAAATTCAAACAAATTGATAAGGCTAGACATATAACAAGTGGAACGAATTTAGAATGATCTATATCAAGCAAGACAACATGAGTTCTTGGAGCCAAAATAGACATGCAAAATTCATATTTGAACTAAAACTAAGGAAACAAACCCTCACAAGGTGTATAAATCAATTCACAGATAAAAAATTAGAACTCAGACCAATCACAGAATTCAATAATCAAGATTTAGTACAAAATAGGAAAAAGTTTAACCTACACAGAGGTATACCTTAATTAATAGATAAGTTTATACAATAAGTGCTAAATTGGCATACCTTTACCTCTGTAGCCTAAGAGATGTTGTCACAGCCTACTATCTACAACACCTAACTCATCATTACCCAATCCAAAAGAATAGGTTCACTACCAAAACCCTCATTCAATCCTATGATTACAATTATACGATTAACTGCCTAAAATTGATAATTACTTAGTTAATACAATAGTTAAGGTTTGTTTCAACATTATTGTTGTGGAACATCCTAAGTACAACATTAATACTGAAATACTCACAAAGTTCACACTGGTCCTAGTAAAGAGGACATAATCAAGTCCTTAATTACATATTTAACCTCAACACGTTACACCAAGTCCATAATAACAGTCCAATTATCGTAAATAAACTAATTTATCACCTACTTCTCAAATCTATAAAATTAGGGTATTAATCCTTTAATAAACTCAATTAATCCAAAATTATCACATGATAATACAAATCCAGGCTCACTAGGCACATCAATATATACATGCATGCCCATGTCTAATCATAATTTGGTCCAATCAACTTACTTTTACATTAAAACTTATGCTAACAGTTTAATCAAATTATTTGATCAATTGGTATTACCCAAATCTTACTATTAGAGTCTCAACACTATAATCTAACACCACTACTCGAACCACTGCGATGAGGTGAAGAATTTACCTTAACAGCACTGCCACACCACCATTCGTCGTTGTCAAAAAAACTCACCACCAACACCATTAGATGGGTCTTAGTACCACAAACTTAATGCCCTATTCAATTTCTAGCTTTGCCATCAACTCACCATTCAATTTGCTAGAAAACACCACTGTGCCACCGCTCACTGCTGCACTTTCCTATCTCAATTCTACCCACTTTAGTGGCCCGTTTCCAAAATTAAAGATATCTGCATGATCCTTGAGATAAGCCCAACAAAACCTACCTTTGGTTGCCATAAAATGCTGCTAAAATAGTGAGACCCACCACCTACCAATCACGATGAGCTCATTTCAAGCTTCACTTTTTTGCTACTCCACCGGCCATTTGTGGTGGTTCTTACCACTAGTGCATTTCTTAAGCTAGGTTAAGAGATTAGTATAGATGTTTTTGGATTTTTAGAGAGAAGGAACAATGCTGCATTTGGAGATTTGGAAAATTTGATGGGGAAATTTGCAATATAAAGGGCTATTTTCTTGAAATTAAAACTTGGCCCCCAATATTTTTGCTTCAATCTTCAATTAAGTCCCATAAAGTGTGATCAAACCTTAATTCAACACCTAAACTTAGTAAGTGCCTAAGATTTGCCCAGTTGACCAAAAGTATTCTCAATTTAACCCTCAAAACTCTTAAATGTTGATCAATCATGCTTCTTCAAATTGCAATTTGACCCCAAGACTTTCAATCTCCAAGCAATTAAGTCCTTCTCATTTATATCTCGAGCCCCAAAATTTGCCAAACTAATATTTTGATTTCTAAATTCTTATTTTCTAAAATACCAAATTTAAGGATACTGGCCTCTGCAAACACAAGCCAGCAATGGTTCCCCATGGGCGCCATCTTTAGCGCACCACGAGTGCCCAAGGATGAACCCCTAGGGTCACCAAGCTTAGGTGATCAAGCAGTCATGTAGGACAGCGCCTAAGTGTCCAAGAGCAGCACTTTGCAGGCGCCATAACATAGTGCCACACAAGATGCTGTTGGGTGTCGGTGTTGCCATTACCAGTAGTCAGTTGACGACCATGGAACTATAGCCATGAATCCTCTACTCCCCCTCCCCCTTTTGGATCACTTGAAGACTCCTTCCCCAAACTCAACTCAAAATAGACTTGTTCTCTAATATATCTTGGCCCAACAAAATCTATAAAATTTTTGCTGACTCAAAAGGAGTTGTGAAAAATTTCACAAGCACGAGAGTCAAGAAGGAGAAATAAAATAGAGTTCAAAGAGTATGAAAGACATTATCTTTAGGACTCCTCTTCACAATTCTATTGGAATATTCCTTCCTCCTTCTTTTCTCCTTTTTCAAGATGGAATTTTCTTTCTTATTGCTAACTCCCTAGGTGCCAATAAAGCCACCTTTATGGAGCGCCTCTTCAAAATCTTCAATTCTTTGAGACCCATTTAACCTCAACTTAGATAGAAATTGAGAACTTCCAGACACCTAACTCAAGAAAATTGCACATTTGATCAACTTTACTTTTAGCAAATTAAAATAAAAAAAAAATTAACAAATTAAACTTATAATATATTTTCAATATGAAATTAAAAAATTGCTCTATTGAAAATTGGAGGGCTTGATAATGTTGCTAAAAATTGAATATCATGACAATCTGGTAAATTGATTAAAAAAGAGAATAAGTCCAAAAATAATTAATTGAGTAATCGGACCATAAAACCCAAAGAATAAGCTAAGTCCACAAAAGGGCAGAAAAAACCCAACGGACCTAAGCACATCAAGACTAAAAACTATAAATACTGAGTCCTAAAGAGAAATTGGGTGAAAGAAATCATTTACAAATATTTTCAAAGTCGAAAAACATTCAAGAAGAGAAGATCTCTCTGCACGCATTCTGAAGAAGACAAACCAACACTCCCCTACTTTCCAAAAAGGACCTCACACTTTTTTCAAATAGTCTTGATTTTCTTCTTCAAAAATTAGAAATACCACAATAAAATTTTTGAAAGAAAAAAAGTAATATATTCATACATGTTTAGGATTACTAGAATTTGAAGAGCTTCAATATTTTATTTGGTTCAACCTCAATGCTTTTTACTTTATTCAACATACAAACATTAAATATTTATCAAATAATAATTTTTTTTCTATGAAGTGGGATAAGTTATTTTAAATGATTCGACAAAATTATTTTTTTTCCTTTTCAAAGCAATTAGTAGAAAAAAAATTTTAAGTTTGCACTATAGTGATTATTGATCTTTATAATATAAGGAACTAATGAAATTACCATTATATATGCATTTCTAATTTTTTTGTACATTCTACTTTGTTCATCAACTTATTAATATATAATGAATATAAGGGAAAAAAAATAATTTTCATCCTATAAGATTTTTCGATTTTTAATTTTATCCTATATGTTACGCAATATCAGATTTAGTCCTATATGTTTAACAAAATTTGCTCATTTGGTCCGAAAATTGCCAAAATTTCAAAAGTGGTCGGAGTTGCTGACATGGCGCACCGGAGTTTGTTGAATTTGGGAATTTTACTAAGTTGGCTAGGTTCCAACTGACGTGGCACTTGAATGGATTTTTTTTTTTTGGCCATGTTGGCATGTTTATATATATATATATATATATCAAAAAAGGAGAAAAAAAATATATTTGGGAATTTTGTTGAATTGGCAAATTTTTAGCTGACATGGCACCTTATTCGAAGAGATTTTTGCTGACATGGATATATACACACATATATATTTATATAAAAATGTCTCACATATATATA
>JACGDI010005604.1:516488-529207 GCA_014898725.1 Jacaranda copaia
TTTAATTTTATTTATTTATTCTTTTTAAATATATTTTTATATATCTTTTTTCATTTTCTTAATACTAATTTTTTTATTTTTAAATTTAAAAACTATTTTTTATTTTTTTATTCATCTTTATAATTTATTCTTTTTATTTATATATATTATATACAAATATAAATCTAAAAAATATAATATTGATATAGGATGACCCAATGACCCTAGCCCAATAGCATCGACCCAAGAACTACGTGTGAAGTATTAGGCTAAACCTAGTTTATCTTGAAGGCCCAACCACGTCGTCGACTGAATTTGACCTCTTACAGTGTATCGTTGGTCTCACCTTTGTCAAGGCAGTATAGACGAAGATCAAACGCAACTGGTCGACAGTCTTGACAAGAGCTGCCCTTTAGCACTGCTGAAGCTCACTCTATGGTCGATTAGGAATTCCGCATTAATGGCACATGCCACCCTAATGCCGCCTTTACTGCCACCCCTGACATGAGGTGCACCACCAGTATACTATTCTGCTCTTGAAAGTTGGAGATGAAGCCACCTGAAATAGTATAGAAATGAGAGATAACTTAAAGCCCCCCATACAAAAACAAGAACCTTTTATGCATGTTGAGGGCATCTTAGATTTATCACTCACATGAAGAAGGTTATAAATACCCCATAGCCAATCTCTCCCAAAGTATGTCATTCTTTACTAAAGCCCTCACTCTATTGCTCATCTATTCTAGTTGATTCGGTACTGACTTGAGCATTGAAGTGCTTGCCCTTGGCTAGTCTGACAGTTGCTCGTGATTGCAAATCTTAACTCAAGTTCCTTTGGAGTTGTACCACTTAGCCAAATAGGTCAAATCACCTTAAATACTAGCCCAATCCAGCAAAATACAGCTTTCACCCTTATCATTTAGTGCAGTTACTATAATTGAAAAATGGTGAACACTAGGTGAGTTGCTTCAGAAAGGGAGAAGAATAAAAGAACAGCATCTATTCCTCCTCAACCTTAATAGAAGTCAAATGCCCTGGGACCCAGTGCCCTATCAAAGCAAGTGGTTACTTTGACCATGCCTCAACTAATGCAGCTGATTGGTGAGCAAATCTTTGCTCAAATTTCTACCCAATTTCCCACTTCCTTAAATCAACATACAACCTTGCCAACCTCAACAGCCAATGTAACTTCACAATCCCAGCCTCTTGAGGAATGATTACCCAGAGGTAGCCGCAACCAACTAGAATCTAGGTGATCCCCAGCTAGATGGGAAGTCAGTCCTGAATGTTTCCTTAGAGAAGAGGTTCAACCAGCCTTGTAGGAGAAAGTTGCAAATTCTATTGATCATTGTGCTCAACCCATTCAAGCCCAACAGCACGATAGGGTCAAGTGCTCAAAGCCCCAAGTAAATAGAAATATGTCCCAAACTGATTGGGAAGAATGGAAGGAGGTATCTCACTAGGTGTAATAGTTGAACAGACACTTAGAAGGATTTCTAGAAGAAATACAGAGAGTAACTTTCAGCCGAAAGGGTTGTAGAGGTTCCATCAAGAAAAGAAATCCCTATTCATGCAAGAAATAATTGATGAACATATTACCATCAACACCAAAGTTCCAATCAAACTACCACAGTATAATGGCTTATTGAACCCGAGCAATCATTTGATGCAATTCAAGCACATGATGTAATTGCATGGCCACAATGAGTACATACATGCAAAGATACTGGTCACCACTTTTTAGGGCATTACACTGGATTGGTTCATTAAGCTTGAGCCAGCATCAATCAATTCATATGACCACTTATGTGATAAATTCTTACATCAATTTGCCAATCGAAGAAAGGTGAAGCTCTCTCACACGTACCTCCATACAGTGAAGCAGAAGAAGAGAAAGTCCCTTCATGATTTCTTCACCAGATTCAACATAAAACTGTTAAAATCAACAACCCAAGAATTGAGTTTTCTATTAATGTGCTTTTCTTAGGCCTTAGACACAAGAAATGTGACAATGCCTTAGTGTGCAAGAGACCTCGATCGATGGAGAAACTACTTGATTTTGCAAAAAGATACATGACATAAGAGAAAATGAACAGACTTAAATTTGACAATTCAAAGATTGACAAAAAGAAAGATGACAGATAGTAGAGAGAAGGTTTTCGATCTCCTATCACATGCTTTCATGATTACACAATGCTCAACTATCTGAGGAAGGAGATGTTGTTTGCAATCTAGTATGATAACCTCCTGGAAAAACCCAAGAAACTGACTGAAACAGAGACCATGGGCAAATCAAAGAAATATTGTCATTTTCATAAGCAAATGGGCCATGATATAGAAAACTGTTTCAATTTACACAAAAAAATTGAGAAGCTAATTTGATAAGGCTATCTCAAGAAATATGTAGTTGAATACACCCAGGTAGAAGCTGGCAAGACTAACTAGACTCCCCATAGAAAAAGGTTGATCAACCCAAGGAAAGAAAACAAAGAGAAGAAACCCACCCTAGACACCCGCCTATCCATTCAAGGAGTTATTGATATCATCGTAGGAAATTCCATTGGGGAGGACTCAAAATTCGTAAGGAGCTAGACCCAGTAGAGACTGGAATTAACCAAGTTTACTCTGATCAAAACTATTTACCAACTTTCCATTAATATAGAGCCAATTTTCTTCACAGATGTCGACCTCACCCATATGGAAAACATAGGACTCAATCACAAAACCAACTGCCCCATGGTGGTATCTGTTGAAATCACCAATTTTGAAGTAAAGAAGATCTTAGTCAATAATGGCAGTTTTATCAACATTATATTCTTATCAACCTTGAAGTAGATAAATCTAGGGCAGTTGAAATTTAAGCCCATTCACACAACCCTAGTTGATTTCAAGGGGGTCAAAAATCATCCCAAATGGTTCCATCAATCTATCGACATCATTTGGAAAAGCCCTATGCAAGAAAACCCTCATGATCAACTATCTGATCATCGACACCCTATTTGCCCATAATATCATCATTAGGCGATCAATTCTGAATGACTTCCAACACATTATCTCTATATACCACATGAAGATCAAATTTTTAACCTTAGTGGGCATAGATAAGCTCTTGTGCAACATCAAAGAGGTATGGCAGTGTTATACCATTTCGATCAAGTCAAGCGAGTAGAAGACCCAACGACAATTAAAGACCCAAGGGATGCCCCTACAGCAAACACGAGGAGAGACAAGAAAACAAGAAAAAAAGTTGAAAAACACCAAAGTTGAGCTCATGGGGAGCTCAAAACAGTTGAGTTGAAGCTTGGGAACCTTGATAAGACTACTAAGGTCAAAATTGACATAGGCTATTACATAAAGTGTCTCATGGTCAATTTTCTGATGCAAGAACATTAACATATTTGCCTAGAAGGCATTCAACCTCCAGGAAATTGACCAGTATTATCATCCACCGCCTCAACATGGACCCCTTGTACAAACCAGTAAAGCAAAAGATGAGAACTTTCAATGCTAAGAGGTGTCAAATCATCAAAGAGAAGATCAACAAACTCTTACATATAGGATATATTATAGAAATCCAATACCCCTCTTGGCTTTGCAATGTTGTACCTATTCCTAAGAATGAAGAAAAGTGATATATGTATAATAATTTTATTAATTTAAATAAAGCTTGTCCGAAAGATCCTTACCCCTACCTCATATAGATTTACTAATGGATTCCACTGCTAGTTGTGAATTGTTAAGTATAATGGATGCTTTCCAAGGTTATTACCAAATATTCATGGGATTAGATGATAGAGATAAAACCCTTTTTGTAGTCTCTAATGGGGTTTATTATTTTTTGGTCATGCATTTTGGGCCTAAGAACGTAGAGGTAACTTACTAATGACTAGTCAACTTTATGTTCAAGAATGATATTGGCAAGTCTATGGAGGTTTATGTCGATGACATGATCATCAAATTAGAGCAAGCTAAGTATCATCTACTCGACCTCAACCACACATTTTCCATACTACGAACATTCGACATGAAATTAAACCCAAACAAGTGTATCTTCAAGGTTTAGGAGACAAGTTTTTGGGTTATATAATTAGTTAAAAGGGCATCAAAGCTAATCTATAGAAAATCCAGGCAGTATTGGACATTATACCACCTTGAACAATTAGAGACATACAATGTTTGGTTGGGAGGATTATAGCTCTTGGCCAGTTCATTTTTCGCTTGGTCGACAAGGGCCTATCTTTCTTCAAGATACTTAGGAATATAAAGTAGTTAAGTTTTTAATAGACTAAACAGTGTGACCAGACTCTGGTTAAACTGAAATAATAATTGTCCTCGCCTCCCATGCTTGCTAAAATGAAACTAAAAGAAGTCCTACACCTCTACTTAGCTATTTTTGATGCCTCAATCAGTTCAGTTCTAGCCTCAACCAAAGACGAAAATCATCAACCAATATATTATTGTAGCAAGGCGTTACAAAGGTCAAAACATAACTACCTGGAGATTAAGAAGTTTACTCTCGCTTTAGTCACCATATCTCAAAAGCTACGACCTTACTTTTAGTCCCATACAATCATAATATTGATGAACCAACCATTGAAATATGTGTTTTCAAAGCCAGACACATTTGGAAGATTGACCAAATGTGCTATCAATTGGGAGAATTTAACATCACTTTTCAACCCTGAACAGCCATAAAAGTACAGGGTTTAGCTGATTTAGTTGCTGAGTGGATCGACCTCCCCTGATCAGAATGGTGACACCCTTTTTATTTAGACATTACATTTCGATGGATTAGCTACCACTTCAAGATAAGGGATAGGTGTTATACTCTATTTCCCATCAATGAAGGAGTACGACTTTGCAATCAAGCTCGACTATCCAATCACCAACAATAAGGCTGAATATGCAGCTCTTCTTAGGGGAATAAGGATGGTAATAGATCGAGGAATCAAGCACTTGGTATCAATTATAAATTCCCAGCTAGTTACAGAACAAGTCAAGGTAAACTTCTTGGCCAAGGACTTGACCATGAGTCATACTTGGCTGAAGTCTAAAGACTATAACAATTATTCAAAAAATTCACCCTTAGCTAAGTACCCCAATCAGAAACAAGAGTGTGGATGCCATGTCCAAAGTTGCTAGCTCAACCAAAGGGATAAGAGACAGAATGATAACATTTTTGATCGCAAGCAAACTATTAATAGGTATTCTCGAATAGAATCTTATGGGGAATGTCAAGGAAGCAGTTTCTTCTTGGTAGGATAAAATAAAGCTTTACATGAGCCAAGGCTCAATTCCTGAGGACAAGAATGAGGCACACAGACTTAGAGGTTAGGCAGCCAAGTTTGCCCTTGATAAGCACGGCCAACTTTACAAAAGGTCAATCTCTAGGCGCTTCCTAAAGTGCTTAGATCTAGACCAAGCTCATAAGGTATTACAGGACATCTACACAGGCATTTGTGGAACCATTCTAGAGAAAAATATCTTGCACATAAGGTATCAGATATTGATACTTTTGGCCCACACTATTAAAAAATGCCATCAACTTTGCCCGAAAGTGCCTATCCTATCAAGTCCATTTGAACATAATGTACCAGCTCGTTATACCTAAGATAAACATTTATGTTGGTTGGCTACTCAACCAGGAGGGGATAAAAAATGTAAGCTCCATACCAAAGACAACAGGTCAAAGGAAGTTCATCATTGTTGCAATTAAGTATTTCACCAAATAGGTATAGGCAGAAGTAGTTTCAAAAATAACTAATACGGCCATCAATCGCTTTATTTAGAAAAAGGTTATCTACTATTTTAGCCTCCCTAAGGTCCTCATTTCGAATAATAGAACATAATTTCAGAGTAGAAACATAAGAAATTAGTGTGAATCTTTAAGGATCTACCAGGACTTCACTTTAGTCTGAAACCCACAAGCTAATGGCTAAACGAAAATAATAAACAAGACAGTTCTCGATTATCTCAAAGTCTGACTAGAAGGGACCGAATCAAGTTGGACAAATGACCTCTCTAAAGTGCTATAGGTGTACAGAACCACCCCTTATACAACCATGGGTCATAGCCCTTATAGCTTGGTCTATAGTTCTGAAGCGAATATACCCTATGAATTATACAACATACAACTTGGGTGATCCATTTCAATCCAATCACGAACATATCTAAAAGTAAACATGGCCTAGAGACTATCGATGAGCTACAACAAGAAGCTTATAATACCATGCATTGATACAGATCAAAGATAATGAAAAACTGCAACAAAAGAGTCCGACCATATAGTTTTAAAGTCGAGGACCTTGTTCTTAAGAAAGCTAAAGTCTCCAAAAATATCGGCAAGCTCGATCCAAAATGGGAAGGTCCCTATACTATCCTCAAGGTGTTAAAGAACAATGCATATTTGCTAGCGAACATCAATGGTGATGAGCTCCCATGACCATGGAATGCCATAAACTTGAAAAAATTTTATGTATGAAAAAGCTTTGTAATAGCCATTGTATTATGTAAATGAGGTTTCTAGCAACTCTGCCATTATTCACTCATACTATTACAATAACCCTAATAATTCAGAAACATAAGCAAAATGCTTATAGTCAACCCCGTAGTCGACCCAAGCAGTGGCTTCAAGCTGCTAAACTAAGGTTTTTCAGCTCAAAGTTTATAGTTGATCTCGTAGTTGACCCAAGTAGTAGCTTCAAGCTTCCAAATCAAGGCTTTTCAGCCTATACTCGTATAGTCGACCCCATAATCGACCCAAGCAGTAGCTTCAAACCACCCAACCAAGACTTGTTAGCCCAAAGTTTACAATTAACCGAATAATGGTGCTAAACCATAGAATTGAGGATTTTCACCACAACATTCGCAATTAACCCAAGTCAACCAAAATATTCAAGCTATTTAAGCTAATGGACTAAGTAAAGGACTTATCCCTATAGTTGAGGAAAATATCATCACAATGTGATTAACCTTCCTAAATTGATCACACATAAAAGCAACAAATAATTTTTTTACTTCTTGCTACTGTGATCATTTGTAATCTTTGTTCATTGCCAGTAAACTAAAACTCAACCCCATAGTTGGAGATAATTTAGTGACAAACGTCAAATGAATAATCATCTCGATGAAAGCACTCATTTTTGTACAATGGCAATATCCTAAATTGACCCTAATGTTGATCAATTTCATTTTTACATTCATCAATTCAAATTGACTAGGATCCTTGTTGTCACAATTATGTTATCAATAATTAAGTTATTTATCAACGATCTGCATTCGATAAGAGCAAAAGTGCTAAAATAAAGTTAATGTCAAAGTAAACTAATTACATATCGATAAATGCGAATTGATATTCCATTAAAATCAAACATTCGATTGCAAAAAAGGGGATTACATTTGATTATGGGAAGAGGATTACAAAATGATGCCTCGGAGGGTAACCAGACACTTAACATCAAAAACCTTAGTTGTTGCTTGACCCTGCACCCTCAGTCCAAGCCCTCCAAGAACTCTTTTTCTATTCCTTGATCAAGCTCATTGCTTAAGGGAATGGGAACCACCATTGGACTATCTGCTTCTTGCTTGAGCCTGGCAATAGCGAGTGGGATAGTAGTTAGCACTAATCGGGATAGTCCTACTTCGTCGATCAGAAAGTCACTTTCGTGGGATAGTAGATATTCATTAGCGTCAGCCATGCCATCCTGAATCTCGAAGGCAAAGTCATTCACAAAGTTGAACTTCTTTGTCATCGCAGTTAGCTTTTTTGCCACCTCGGTCTCCTTCCTCTATGCTTCCATTGGGGGCTCAATCAGGGTATCTCTTGCAACCCTCTCTTCGGCTACCGCCTCCTTGGGTTTAAGATACACCTACAATTTTTCATCTAAGATAGGGCTTATGCAGTCTTTATTCTCTAGTTGAAAAGCATAGCCAAGGTACTCCAGCTGTTTCACGGCTTTGTCGAACGCATTCTTAACATTGTCCAGGGAGAAGATAATGTTTGCTTTCTAAAACGCTGAGCACAACATGAACTATTGCACTATCTCCTATCGTATGAGCAAAAGTTTGCTATAAAATTATGCTCGAGCATCTTGAATAGCAGCATTATACCCAAATTTCTACTAGATTCATAGCTATGTTGCATATCTAGTCAAGCCTTGTGTAGTAGCTCATTCACCTTACTTTTCTCTTTTATCGCGATCACTAGCTAACTGTTCTTCATCACAAGTTGATTGCAGAGGTCCTTTATCTCATTAGTCAGCTAATCAACCCTAACTTGGGCAAACTCGAGCTACACCTTCAAAATTTCCATGTCCCCTCTCTCTTGCAGTTACTCCTAGTCAGCCAAAGCCTACTCCGATCTTTTATAGAAATGGTAGCCTAGTTGGCTGACTTGAAAGATAAAAACTTTATATAAGTAAACTATGCTTGACTAGTAATATTTAACAAAAGATATGAAACGACCACACACTTTCCATATTAATATGGTGTGCCAAAGCTTTGAGTGCAGTACCCTAACTCAGATCCATAAATTTTCTTTAGTCAAACACGAAGAGCTCAGCTATCATCACTTTGAGCGAGGTAGCCCCAGCTAATCCTATTGACATCATCGAGTATGAGTTGTGCACGACCATGGCAGGTTTTGTCCTAAATCAAGGAGATGACAATTTTAGTAGCTAGAACAGTACGTTATCCTTGTGTTACCCGAAAAAATCATAATTTATGGGCGGGTTCAACTCTGTAGCCTTTCTTTTTCCCTTTTCAATCGCTTTTCTTTTCTAAGCAAGCCACCCTTACTTGATCATTTGCCTCTAGCCTCAACTAGTAGGGCTACTGCCTGTTGTTGCCATAGGTTGAGCTGGCAATATGCTAAGAGATGGCAACGTAGGTTGGGGAGATAGGGCCACAGCAAAGGCGGCCTCTCATTAAGCCACTATAGCCTAGTGGCACTTCTAGTTCCTCTATTCTCAAGCTAATGATTCTTATCTTGTGTGGTTCATGATTTTCTCATGATTTGCAAGCATAAAAGGTAATAACAAAGATAAATAATTAAAGTCGAGTACAAAGATGCATGCAAATAAACAAACTCGCAAAATCAATAGCGATTTATACCTAGTCGATCACCTACTGGCAAGTTTAGCTAGATTGGTGACAAATTAGTCAACACCAAACTTCTCTCCTTAGTAAATACTAAGGCCTCTATCTGGCTAAACTCGACTAGATCTCGAATGAAGGTATTGGGCTAGCTTGGGGTTGAATTATCGGTATCTTGATGTGGCTCACCTACCCTCCTTAGAATATTAAACCCCCAGGCCCTCAAACATACAAGAAGTGTTTTTTCCACTCCTGACCATGGGAAAAAGACGGTGTTACTAGAAACTTTCAACAAGGCCGAGCTGTGAGGTAATAAAATCCTAATTCATCACTGCTACCCAACTTTCGGGACATCACAAAGTGAAAGAAATTGGAGAAATTTGCAAAGAAAGCTGGCTGGTCGAATAAGTGCATGAGAATTGCAAAGCTATATATGGTCAAAAATAGTTTGGTAACAATTGAGTTATGTAGACCTTTAAACCTCTCAATAGGTCGACTGTTACTAGCACAAGAGGGAACCTAAGGCCACACCTAAAAGCCTCCTCAAACGCAGTGATGCACCATTTTAGAGGTCAATGTATCCTATCCCGAGGATTGAGGACTATTAACTCATACTCATTAAGGACATGATGAAGCCACCCAATGCGTGCGAGGTCAATTGGAGTAATTTTTGAGGTGATCTCAATATAATGATCAGAAGTAAAGAGTTGACCATGCGGCATTGGCACCTCAGTCGGGCCAGCATCTTTTCCAGAAGCAGCGTGCTCATTGCTTGAATTGCTGGAGGTCAAGTTGCCACTCAAAGAAATACCCGAGCCACCAATACTACCACTCTTCTCTTTGCGTGGAATTCTATACGACATAGTAGCCTCATTAGCATTGTCGAACACATTCGATATACTTAAGAAAATACGAAGTTCAAAATAAATTAGAGGGAAAACTTATAGGATTTCAACGAACTATAGGGCACTTGACAAGAGGTGAAAGGTGCTATAAATATGTTACTCGACAAGGCGCAAAGCAGTGAAAGTGAAAAATAAGTGATTTTACCATGCCTATTTATAGGAAAATAAGCACAAGAATCTAACTAGTAGTAATAATGGCATAGCTGTCGTTAGGTGCTTCACATAACTTAATGTAATAGATGCATTAAATGCACCAAACTCTGGTCAAATGTGCTAAACCTTGGTCGAACTCATTAAACCACCTTACTACATAACTTTACTTCTCAATTCTTTTCATCAATTCCCTCGATCAGTATTCAAAAGTAGGGGAGACTCATGATATAGGATGATCCAACTGGTCCAGCCCAATGGCATCGACCCAAGAACTACATGTAAATTATTAGGCCAAACCTATTTCATCTTAAAGGCCTAGCCATGTCATTAACTATATTTGACCTCTCATTGTGTAACATTGGTCCCACCCTAGTCAAGGCAGTATAGACAGAGGTCAAAAGCAACTGGTTGACAGTTCCAACAAAAGTTGCTCTCTAATGTTGTCGGAGCTTACTCTATGGTCAACCCTATGGTCGATCATGAATTCTGACTTATTATAGGATATCTTTGCTACCGTATTTTATGCTCTGGTAGGCAACATACCTCTGTATTAATAGTGCATGTCACTCTAGTGCCAACTCTACTACTTTTCCTAATAAGAGGTGCACTACCAATGTGCTATCTTGCCTCTAAAAACTGGAGAGAAAGCCACTTGATATAGTATAGAAATGGAAGATGAATTAAAGCCCCCCATCCCATGCAAGGATAAGAACCCTTCATGCATGTTGAGGGCATCTTGGATTTATCATTCACCTGAAGAAGGCAATAAATACCCCATAGCCAATCTCTTCCAAGGGATGCCATTCTTTACTAAAACCCTCAATCTGCTACTCATCTATTCTAGTTGATTCGATATTGACTTGAATGTCGGAATGCCTTACCTGAGGGCACCTCGGCTAACTTGATGTTTGCTCGTGATTGCAAATTTCAACCCAAGTTCCTTTGGAGTTGTACCACTAGACTAGGCAAGTCGAATCATCTTAAATACCAGCCCAATTAAGCAAAATACAACTTTTACCCTCATCAAATATAATAAACATAATATATTAATACATTATAAATACAAAAATATATCTATGTATATATAATATATTTATATACATATATATTTTTTTATAAGATATTTATATTTACATATTTATTATCATAAATATGATAAAATACATTATAATATGTACATTATAATACATATATGATATTATACATAATAATATATAATAGATATATGATAATATATAATTATTTAATAACATAACCCCCTCAACCCCACCCCCACCTTATTTCCCCAAACTTTGTGAGCTGCCACGACAACATTGTGGCTAGATCTATCCAAATACTGATTTGGCCAGCCAAGCCCAGCCACTGGCTGCCATGGCTAATGTAGCCATGGTAGTTGATAGCCACCATCTATTTTTGATTTTTTTTCTTTTTTTTAATTATGAAGTGCCTCCATGGCTGCGTTTGTCGGTGGCTATGGAGGACCTTGTGAATAGCTCCCATGGCTGCCACTTGCAGCGCGACCACAGTAGCATTTGCCAATGGCCATGGTTGTTGCTTGCATGGTGGAGGACGGTTGGTGGGTTGATGGGGGTGGGTGTTTCTATATATATGTATATAAATATGTATATATAATATATACACACACATATATTTAACTATATGTAAATATAATTATATATAAATGTCTATATTTAACTATATATTATCTATATATACATATAAATATATTTTATATTTTTTTATAGGTAGAAGTAATACGAATTGTAAAAAATTTTTTCAATAGATCCAATGATTTACATTCACAGGTAAAATTAACATTTGAATAGAAAAAATCTTAGAAACAATTGCACTCCACTGCATGTGATTTACACTGCAGGATATAGGAGGATAATTTACAACTTATTTAAAAATATAAAAGGGGCATTACCTATTTTTTTTGTAAAATAATTTTTTGCTCTTTTCTATTTTCACATGAAGGTAAAATCAAATTTACCCTATATATATTGCAACTTTGTCTTGATTAAAGTAGTTATTCGTGTTTCGATTAGTTTGCGTGAAATATACGGCACTCGAAAGATCCTTTTAGTGTATTGACGGTCTATTGTACTTGTTGAAACATAATGATGCTTGCAATAAAAATATATAGATACACCTAGTGAGTGCGCTTTAACTTATATTCTGCTACTCGCATTATTCAGTAAAAACATGCACTCAATTGCTTTACTGCTTGCACAGAATGTCATTGCATGCTTGCTTTGTAGGTGATCCATTTGGCCTTTTACCAACAAACGCAAGGGATATATAAGAAGGCAAGTTTGGTTGAAAATTAATAAAGAACGCATGAAATGTTAATTATACGTAACTTAAGGCTTTGAAAGGAATAAATATTAAATGTTAAAAGAAGCCAAGCTTTAATACTCTTTATTTACAAAATAATCGACTCTGGTTTTGCCGAAAAACAACACCATTTTTTTCCGAAACCATACCAAAATTCATCTCTAATTTCTACCTCATCTAGCTTTAATTTACATATATATAGCCACTCAGCCTATATATCATTATGAAAGAGAGAATTTTTTTTTTTTGGGC
>JACGDI010005604.1:538520-567108 GCA_014898725.1 Jacaranda copaia
GCAAAATTAGCTGGTTGGTCGAGAAGATACATCAACACAGCGAAGCTATACAGGATTGCAAAATAATTAGGTAAAAGTTGAGTGATGCAAACCCCCAAGCTGGTGAGCAAGTCGACTATGGGCTGAGCAAAGGGAAACCTCAACCCATACCTTAACCCCTCCTCAAATACAGTGATAAACCCCCGAGGAGGTTGATGCATCCTACCCTGGGACCCTGGCGCTATCATTTCAAACTCATCGGGGATATGATAAACCGCCCTAATCCATACCAGGTCAGCATGGGTTATTTTGGAGGGTATTTTAGTATAGTGGTCTGGGGTAAATAGTCGACCTTAGCTAACAGGCATTTCAGAAGGCCTAGCCTCTCCCTCTGATACTATCCTAGCCTCTCCATGATCACTACTACTAGAAGAACTACTGCTTTTCATCGTAGATGAACTAGATTGGGTGGTGCTCTCAGTCTCACTATCCCTCCTACTAATCATGTTTTTAGATCTACTACTACCAGAATCAACATTAACAGACATGGTTCTGTAAAGTAATGGTAGAAAATAATGTAGATATGACAGGGAAACTTACAGTGTTCGTTTCAAAAGTGAAAAGTATGAAGCAGAACACTCTTCAACAATGGATATTTTCTGATGCTTAAAACGTGAAAGTGTGAGCGACCCTTCTATTTATAGGCAATTGTGCATGGGAAACTATGTAACTGCCATCATGACAGCCTGCCTCGTATCTCAGATGCTTCGTATTCTGCACACTTCATATTCGGCATATTAATAGCCGCATTAAATGCACAGAAACCACCTCCGACCTTGGTCGATATTTCAAAAAATTGGGTTGATATTTCAAAAACCCTGGTCGAAAGCATAGAAATCCTAGTCGAGCATATTGCTCGCTATATTTGAATATGAACTCCCTATTCCTTCTCATCGACAAGCTTGATCAGGATCGGGAGTTGTGAGGACTCATGATATGGGATAATCCAGTAGGCCTAATAGGCCCAACTTCAAATGAGACAGCCCATGAGGCCAAACTCGGTATGGTATAATCTAGTAGGCCCAACAGGCCCAGATTTAGAAGAGACAGCCTATGAAGCCCAAAGGCACATAAGTCTGGTTGACCTATATCGACCCCATTTGGTAAGCCCCGCAGTCGACCCGTATCGACCTGAGAGCCACTTCTAAAGCTTTAGCATCCAAGTTTGGTCGACATGAATCGACCTCCAATTGCAAGTTGGATAAGTTGAACCTCTTGGCATGATGACACGTGGTAGCTAATGTGACTGCTGCCAATGGATGCAACCGTTTCCAACAACTCTGGCAACTCTGCCAACAACTCGGGCAGGAGCACGCTCTTACTGATATGATTATCCAAAAAAATAGGAGATTGTGCCACCTGGCACAGTACTGGGATCTGGGTAGAGAATGACTCCCAATCCCCCGTCATGGGGAAAGCCAAGTATACCTGATAAGGGTACTTTGGTAAAATCACACCCTCATCAGACTATAAATACTACAAGCACCACCACACTTAAGGTAATGCCATATACAATATTTACTGCATACCTTCTTTATATTCTCTGATCTACCAAAAATCTAACTTGAGCATTGGAGTGCCATAGTCGAGAGCCTCTCAGCTAGTTGACGTGTGTTCGTGGTTGCAGATCTCAAGCCCCAAAACACTTGAATTAATCGGAGTACCTGACTCCCCAGCTCTCTACAGCATCAAGTATGAAATAGAACTAATAACATGCAGTTCTAAAACTCAAATTTTATAACTTGAATATGCCATATCGAAGGAGTAAAAGAATAGTTCACGATCTAAATTTTCAATGATAAAATATAATAGAAAAGTGGGAAGATTTATCAAATTTATAACTTTAGATTTTTACAAATTTCCCCAATACCAGTCAGGACTGATAGTTTTGAACATCATTATGACATTAGTTTTTTCAAAAGCAAATTGTGGAATACCAAATTACCAACATGGGCGGCCCAAGCAGATAGAACTATCTAGACTATATTTCTCTCACACACAAAGAAAATATGATGACTCTCTAGGAAATTTTGGTGACTCGGTCATACCTTTTCTCTATTTGTCTATTAGAATATTATTCTACTTTTTTCTTTGCTTATCTTACAAGAGCTATATGTTAAAAAAAGTGTAATGGAAACACACACACACATAAAAGAAGAAGAAGAAGAAAAACTAGGAATGACATGAGTGTTCCATATCTTTAAGGTTTCTATTGCCCCTAGCCACTACTACTAGTGAAAGGGTTGGACAAAATACACTTCTAGGATACATGTCAAGTCTCCAAGAAAAGTTTCAAATGACAGCAACTTATTTGAAAATATGTAAACATTTTCTACGGAACGATAATTCAACTAAAGGAGAATGGAACTATTTATAAGTGAAGCCATTCAATGGTTATAGAAATATTTCATAACCACCCTTCGGTCACAGAAACATTTTGCAACTACCTTTCGGTTATAGAAATATTTTTTATAACCATGAAAAGCATCTTGTACCAGCCAAACATTCGTGTGTAAAAAATTAGTTTTGCAAACAATTATGTACCTTTTTACACACCAACTTTAGATATAATACAAACACTTGAAATAATTCGTACTTGAATTATAGAAGGTGCATATAAACAATCCCTCAATTCTTTGAAAACTACTTTTGACCAAACAATTCTCTGTTGATCATCTCTAAGGACTATGTACATATATAGAGGAAGGTATGATTAACATTGAATCTTCCTTTAGAGCAAATAATTCAAAGTCATCTTGAAGTTGATGATGTCCACATATGAACCTATACTTTTCTTATAACATGATTGAAATTATAACACACACGTGCTCCTTTCTTTGCGATGAACAATCTCATTGCTTTGCGCTTTTGTGGCCATGCACAACATCATATTTCATGAACCTCTAAGAGAGTAAACCACAAGTCTCTGTAAGGAGTGGCCCTACTCTTAGTTTATATAGGCAAAATGTTTCTCATACACTTATAGTGCTACAGTGCTAGATTTTGTTAAAGGTGTAGCTCAGCCTTAGTCATGTTAACAGATGTTGCCATTAAACTACATATGAGACCAAATGATAGTAACACAACTAGCAACCATAACTTGTTTTTCCCTTTGAACCTATAAATTAGGGGTAACCTAGATGCAGGTATATGTTGGGTTCCCGTCACTTCTGGCTTAGAGTGGTTTAAGCCCTATATCTTGTGTAGTTGAACTTATTAAGTCTCTCATTAGAGGCTTAGTAAGCACATTTGCCAAGGTTTTACTTGATTTCACATACACAATTATAATAATACCACCATGTTTTTATTTTCTCACAAACTTATGTCTTAGACCAATATGTCTAGATTTACCATTACAAGTATTTGCAGCTTTACTATCAAATATAGTGAAATTGGAGACATCGAACTTGGCCAAAGATTTATGTTTAATAATATATTTCTTGCACACTCAGTCCTCTACAAACTTAGACTCCATAGTAGAATGGGAAATGCACATTCATTTCTTGCTTGCCTAAGAAACAACTCTATTGGAAAGGGTGAAAATCCATCCACTTGTGGATTTACTATCTCTCGCACTGGTAATCCAACTTGCATCAAAGCATCTTTCCAAGACATTTGGAAATTTATCATAAAAAAGATACTTTTTAGTCTCATTTACTCCAATCATATTTCTACTAATAATTAGCATATCATCCACACACAAACAAGTTATCAATGTACAGTCTAGAGTAGTTTTTGAGTATAAGCACCTATTTGCACTATTATATTTAAATCCAAAATTTAAAATAGCAGTATCAAATCTATCGTGACATTGTGTTGGAGCTTGTTTTAGACCATAAAGAGATTTAACTAATTTGTACATGTTTGCCCATTACCTAGAGCAAAAAACCCTTCAGGTTGTGCCATGTATACTTCCTAATTCAAATTTCCATTTAAATACATTGTCTTTATGTCTATTTGATGAATAAATAAATTGTAAAAAGAGGACAAGGCAAAAAAAATTCTAATGGAAAAGACTCGTGCTATTAGTGCATAAGTGTCGAAATACTCAAATTCTCTCTACTTGTTTGAATCCCTTGGCTACTAATCTTGCTTTAAAAGTAGAAATAATACCACTAGTATTGTATTTTCTTCTAAACATCCATTTACAACCTAGGGGCTTAGATCCACTTGGCAAGTTTGCCAAGTATTATTATGTAAGATTGAGTCTATCTCATCATTTACAACTTTTTTCTGGAAAGCACTATCTCTAGAAGCCATAGCTTCATTGAATAATTTAAGATCAGTCTCAAGACTATATACATGGTATTTCATTTGCCACCTCATTGTTTTGGTTCCTCTCCATGAACAATAATAAGGATTAAGAATAAATGAAGTCCTTGTCTAAATTTTTATATTTTCTAGCTCCAGTACTTTTTTTAGGTCTACTTATTTGTTTTAGAACACTGGGTTCCCTAGTTTCAACAATAGACTTTCCATAACCTCTAGGCTCATTTAGCATAGGTGTAGTAATATTTTCAATATCTTTTGAAAACTCACTTTTAAATAATTCCACATCTCATGACTCAACTATTTTATTAGACTTTATATCAAGAAGCCTATAGGCTTTGCTATTAGCAGCATATCCAATGAATACACTTCTAATAGTTGTAGCCCTTAACTTAGTCCTCTTAGGATCAGGAACTTGATAATAAGCAAGACACCCCAACATTTTAAAATAGTTTTTGTTAGGTGTTTTGCCTTTCCATATTTCATAACAACTTATTTTTATAACTGTACTAGGTATCTTACTCAAAATATGACAAAGAAGTCAAAAGTTCCTCTCCCCACAAATTATTAGGCAAATTCACATGATTCAACATACAATTAACCATATCAAGAAAAGTGTAAATCCAACACTTGTTTGATGTATGATGCCATTTTCTTTGCAACATATATCAAACTCATTAGAATAATATTTTGTGACTCTATTAGAATGTAGAATTTTGATCTTTTCTCATGTTGATTTTCTACTTTTGATTTATATTTTCTAAATAAGTTAAGTGTTTTATCTTTTGTTCTTAACAAATATACATAGTAAAACCGACTAGCATCATTTATGAACATAATGAAGTATCATTTTTCTCCCCTGGTCAACACTCCATTCATTTCACATATGTTAGTGTGTATCAAATCTAGCAATTGTGATTCCTTTTGTACACTTGGAAAAGGTTTACTCACTACTTTTGATTTAACACATATTTCACATTTGTCAAGTTCACTTTTATCAATACCTATTAATCCCATTACATGCATATTTTTCAAGTTCTTTGCACTAATATGTCCTAATGGACTATGCCACAAAGAAATTGAACAGCTCATATAAATAGAAACATAATTAATATTATTCATGACACACATTTTGTACATTCCATTTTGAGAATATCCTTTTCCGACAAAGGTACCATTCTTTGTAAGAATGACTTTATCGGACTCAAAAGAAATTTTAAAGCCTTTCTTGTCCTAAAGATATATAGAAATTATACTTTTCCTAATTTCTAGCACAAATAGAGCATTAAGCAAAGCTAATTTCTTTCTAGAGGTAAAGTTGATTTCTAGAGTTCCTTAGCCTCCAACACTAGCACGAGAATTGTTTCCCATTTGAACTTTCTATTTTGTTGCTTCTTCAAAAGTTTTGAACATAGTTTGATCATCGCAAATGTGAATAGTAGCTCTAGAGTCCATCCACCAACCCGTGGGTTCACTTGCCATATCAATTTCAGAAATCATAGTCACATTAAGACTAAGATCTGAAACCATGGAAACAAGATTCTTCTTAATCATGTTGCTAAGCCCGTACCATTTTTACGCTATGTACATTCTCAAACCTAGTGTTCTATTTCTCTACAAACATGATACTTACCTTTTCTTTTGTCAGGATTAAGCTTGTTTTTTTTGTCTAAATTTCTTAAACTGCCCATTATTCTTTTTAACATTTGGACCTTTTTTCTTAAAAGATTCTACTTTCAAATAGTTAACACTAAATTATCCTTGAGTTAAATTCTTAGTATCACATTTTTTAGCCTCCTCTTTTATATGTAGATGTTTTTGAATTTGATCCAAGAAAAATTCCTTAGATTTATGTATTAACTTTCTGGTAAAATCCTTCCAACTTAGAGGTAATTAGCTCCAACATGGAAAGTTTCAAGCAAGACAATTTTAACAATTCTCAATTTATTGACGATAATCTAGGCCTCAGGCATTTGCTCTAGAATAGGCTTACTATCAAATATCTTAAATTCTAAATATTTAGAAACTAAATATTTATTTGTACCTTTCTCCTCAGCTTTCTACTTGAATTCCAAAGCTTCCCACAACTCCATAAGCAACTTTACATTAGTGTAGATATCATATAGTGGATTAGAGAGAGTGTTGAGGATATGTCCATGGGTGAGCCCCTCATTTTTTGCCTCTTTATCCTCTGTTCAGGCAATGTGTTGATCAAAGTCTAATTTGGTTGTGGCCTTCAGTTGGTTGGGGATACTTTCGAATTGGCTAAAGGTTGGGGTCCGACACACAAGCAATTTTTAGCATAGTTAACAAGAATTTCATCTTATCTTGCCAATAGATGAAATAGTTCCTAACAAAGCCATCCAACTTGATAAAATCCTGGTTCAAGATTTTGGACAATTCTAAATCCATCACATAATAGAAACCTTAAGATTGTTAACAAAAGTGTTTAATGGAAACAGAAAAAAAAAAAAAAAAAAAAAAAAAAAAAGAAGCTAGGAATGACATAGGTATTCCCTATCCTTAAGGTTTCTATTGCCACCACTACTATAAGTTGCTAAGGATTGCAGACCATACACCTCAAAGATGTATGTCAAGCTTTAAAGGAAAGTTTCAATTGATAGCAATTCACTTGAAAGTACATAAAGATTTTCCATGGAAGGATAATTTCAACTAAAAGAGGAGAAGACTATTTATAAGTGAGGCTATTCTGTAGTTACTAAAATATTTCATAATTGCCTTTTAGTTATAAAAATATTTTGTAACTGCCTTTCAATCACAAAAACATTTCATAATCTCCCTTAAGTTATAAAAATGTTTAGTAACCACCAGAAATATTTTATAATCTTAAAAAATGTCTTGTAACATCCTAACACTTAAGTGTACAAAATTAATTTTGTAAACAATTATGCACCTTTTTATACACCTCCTTTGGATATAATCTAAACACTTGAAATAATTCCTACTTGAATTATATAATGTGATTATCAACATGTACAACATTCCTAATTATATTTATGCTTTAATTTTTCTCAAATGAACAAAAAAGGAACAGATTCAGAGCTGAGGCTGTGAGGTATAAAAATTACAAAAAATTAGAAGTTCAAATATAAATTTTATAATTTACAAATTCCCAATAAATTTTGTTATTGAAGTTGAGTACAACTCTCTTTTGTATAACAAAATTCACCAATGATCAAATCAATGTCAAAATTTTTAACAATATCGTTTTCAATATATGTACAATCAACTAAAAAAAATTATCTTTCATCTTATTTCTAAGCATATTTTTGACAATAGTCAAAGTTCTCTCACTTTGATACTAGGGGTTGGCTGGGTGCCTCACAAGTTGATAGTGGGACAAGCAAACCCACATAGTAAGAAGCCTTTAGAGAAGGTTTCCTCATGCCTCAAATAAATTTTTATCTGATACCACATCAGGATATTAGACTATCAAGTAGGCTTTGTTGGATTTTCTCTCATTTAGCTTCTTTGTGAACAAGCTTCCTTTAGACCACCAACATCAACTAAGATGTCTATCATAGAAAGTTCAAATTCATTTCTTTCTTTAGTCTATTTTGGATGTATAGGATCATCACATGGAGGTAATTGCAGAGCATACTCCAGACCTAAGAAAAGAATACTAGTAGAAGATCAAGAAATATGTAAGCTAAAGACTATAGAGTAACTTTGAAGTAATTTAGAAGGCCATGTATATGTGTAAAGATGAGAGGTTTTTATTTCAACCGAACTTCATCACAAAGTAGAGTATAATACCCTATTTATAAGTATGGAACTTAAAAGGCTTTAGACCATAATGGAATAATCTTTTGGAGTCCAAGATAGCTATCTTGTTTAGGGACACTTGTCATCTATCTGTGATACCTATTTTGCAACTCATGGACACGTGTTACTTAATCAAGTACACATGTTATGACACAAGGACACATGTCAAGTTGACTAATATACAATGCAATAGTACGTGTCATACAACTAGCTAGCTTGTTACAACTCATGGACATATGTCACATAATGGCTATCCATAGATAAACTTCATCTTTTGGTGTTATCTACATTGCTAGGCTTGGTATCACATATTTCAAGATTGTCTTTGAAAATTATGCTAGTCATGGTAGTTCTAGGACCACAACATCATTTAGAAGAGTCCAAAACCTTCCCAATTGATTCTAATATCTCAAGTAGCTTCTGGATTTAGTTTTGGTATCCATCTAAACTCATCATCCTAAAAGAGATCAATACCACATGAGGTGTTGATAAGCAGTGGCTTAGGAGAATATGCTGGCATGTTGTTCATGTGATAAAGATGCATGCACAGTGCTTTTCTCTTTTACAGAGTTGCAATCAAGTGATCCTAGGAGAGTCTTCCATAAGTAGTAATAGGGTGAATGCTGTGGCTCAACAACTCGTCCCATGTAATATGGTTTATGGAATATAACAATGACTTGTGCTCCTAATCCTTTTTATTCCTAAATGGCTTTGTGAAATAATTGTATCTAATTTTCAATTGAATCAAACTATAGCAGGAAAACCCATAGCAAGGATAGTTCATTATGTTCATCATATAAGAATTGGACTATTTTGTGAGGAGACATTTATGTTGCAAAGTAGTATAGAATTGCCATGCACCATATATACGACAACCTATGTTTTGGTGGAGAAATAATGGAGGACAATGTTGGAAAACAAAAGAATGGATAATTTGAATAAAACTAGGCTTCATTAGGACTACAATTACTAGCATCTTAAAATTTTTCAAAATAACAAAAAACATTATTTCATGCAAAATGCTTAATGCCATTAAAGGTTTGGAATGCTTCACTAGATATAAAAGTAGCTAAAAAGATATTAGTAGATTTTCTTGATAAGGATAAAGCTATAAATAAAATGGAAATATTTTTTTTGGTGGAGATGAGATAGATAGATTTTAGTCTAGAAAGTAGGTTAGGGATGAGATTGACATCTTCTTTGATGTGTCGTACAGAAAATTAGTACTTATAAAGTCAATCATTAAGCCTTAACAGTCGTGGCTTTGGAACTCCATTGTTCTTGAAATCCATAATCCTCAAAAAAGAGAAATTGTCCACCTATACAATAAAATGATGTCCAAAGCCATACTTGATGGCAAGGTTTTCTTTGCAGACCATGTGATAATGCTTCTCTATTTCTTTGAACTATCCATTAGCATATCCATAGTAGTGTTGTTTCCCATTAATCTCTTCAATGAGTATAGCTCCCTAAATCTCATTACTAGTATCTGTTTGTAGGATTTTGTGGCTTTTGCTGGGAATCGTTAAAGTTGGTGGATCTAGGAAAAACTTCTTAAGCTTTTTGATAGCTGCTGTTTGTTTGTCTCCCCAAGAGAAGACATTCTTTTTCAACATCCTAAATAGCTGGCTAGTATGCTTTGAAGACTTAGGAAGGAAATCTTTGATATAAATAATGATACCAGGAAATTGTTGGATTTCTTTAATAGTAAAATCTTTGCCTGAAAACTTGAGGAGCTATTGAGTGATATATAGGCCAGGTTGATAGTGACCATTAGACAACTTCATTTCAAGGAATTTGATATTGGGCTGGCCAATATAACGTTTTCTTTCCTAAAGCATAATTCCATTGGCTTGGACCAAATCCAAGAATTATTATAAGAGATTGTTATGGGTCGACTTGTCTTGGGAGAGTATAATCAATATAGACTAATGTACTATGTAGGATAGACTTAAGTATCCTTATTATCACCTTTTAACATAATGATGGGGTGACTTGGAGTCCAAATGGCATGGCTGTCTATTGATATCAAGAACTTGGAATACAAAAGGTTGTCTTGTATCAATTTTCTTGGTCGATGCCTAATTGCTATAATTCTATTTTAAGATCAAATTTAGAGAATACCTTAGCTCGGGCTAAATATGAGAACAACATTTAGGTCTTTGAAAGAGGAAGCTTATTATCTTGCAAAAAGTGATTTTAAGACTTGCTATTAATGGCAAGTCTCTTTTTTCCTCTTACTTGTTTAGACTGCTTGTTCACAAAGAATGCTAGAGAAGCTAAACTAGATTTTGTTGGTTTGATTAATCCTAAAATGAGGAGTTGGTTGCATTCCTTTCTGACCAAGGCAAGATCATTTTAAGTTATTTTAGGGTGAGTAGCCTTTATAAGGTTGGTATCTTCGTTCAACTTGAAATATAGCTGAATGAAGAAATTAGGATTCTTCTATAATAGATGAGAAAGGTTGAAATTTACATGAAACTTTGCATAGCATTGCTGGAGTTTTTGAGCAAACTCAAAAATTCTTTAGGTGCTAAAATAGTTGTGAATGGCTAGAAATTCTTTTTAAACTTGATGCTTATAGGAAAGACCTATAGTCTTTAGGCTTTATAATATAGATCAAAGTCAATAATAAGGTCTTTACCATACAGCTTGCTTACTACCTTTGACCATCTATAGCTTAGAAATATTCATAATGAAGTTTCTAGGTATTTTTTCGATGAATTTTTGGATTCATCATAGTTTATATTGCACCTATATCCATGAATCCAATTACTTTGATTGGCCTATCATATTTAGATGGGAGAATATGTGATGCAACATGAAAAAAATGAATGCTTTCTTCGAAGATGGAGCTAGCTTTGGAGTATGTAAGTAGACAAATAATATTTAGGCTTAAATTCTTCAACTAGGGGTGCCTCTTTATCTTCTAAGGATGAATCTTGGATGGCTAACACCATCTCTTCTATTTGTTCCTCATATTCTGAGTACAAGGATTCAACATCTATATTAGATAAAGTTGTACTTGAACATTGTAGGACTTGAGACATCATGCGAGTGGACTTGTTCCTCTTGTTAAGGTAGTTTTTTATAAAGTGCCCTTTCTTTCCACAAAGATAATAGCAATCAAAATTTTTGTTCTTGAATGACTTCTTCTTGAAGAACCTCAAGAGCTTCTTCTTTCTTGAATTTCTTGTAGGTTGGTTTCTTGGAGGAAGAACAACACATTTTTCCTTACCTTTGCACTTTGTCTCTAGATAAGATTTGTTGCACATTTTTTTCAAGATAGATCTGCTATCTTGAAGTTCTTTGAAGAATTTTTGTTGCTCACAAAGCTTTTCAAGAGCTACAAGTTTCATTTGATGAATTTCTCTAAGGTTGATGTGAGCCATATCCCTTCTTGTGGTAAGAATCATCCTTTGGAGCTCAGGTTAGATTTCCTTTGGAAGTAATGCAAGGAAGACATGTTTCATGCTTAGGTCATTAGATCCATTCAATTTGTAGAATAGTTGGGCCATTATTTAGAAATAGAAATCAAGATCTTTTTTCTTGAGAGAACAATACCCTATAAAGAAATAATCATGCTTTGCCATTTTACTTATTAGAGAGACATCTCCAATGAATTCTTGGTGGATTTCTCCTAAGACTATTGTTAGATTATTAACTTGGTAGAACTATATTTATCTATATTCTCCAAGACTCTGGAACCAATCTCTAAGTGTATATGTAAATTTATATACAAACTCTCTCAGAATAATTTGCAGGTTAGCTCATTCTCTTATGAGTTGTACGTTAATCCAAGTAGCTAAGGAATGAAGTCTATCTTTCTTTTGAACATAAGGATGTCATCAAAGGTGAACCATGGACCATTTGTTGGTTTGGAGAAAGAATTCTCCATGGGTAATGTCACTACTGGTTCAGTATCTTGATGTGATTTAGTCCCAAAGTCAATTCTCTCAATAGCCTATTCTTCCTTCAAATAGCTTGATCCTACCTTAGATTCCATCAGCATAGATGTTATATAAGCAAGCTCTACTTCTGAATCTTTATTAGAATTACTATTAAAGGATTCTTCATGAGATATTTTAGATGAGATATATGAATCTATAGTCTAGGGCTATTTCTTTTTAAAGTCTTCCATAGCCATATAAGCTTTAGGATGTGGTTGATCTTCTTATATTACTACTGAGGAAGATTATGGAGATGAAGATACTAGGGCTTTCATTGTTTTCTTAGTCAAGTATTTTGGTTTAGTGGGTTCTGGAGAAGATGTTCTCTAGACCTTTTTTGGAAGGCTAGAGGTCATGAAGAGGTGTTTTGAATAATCTGGTGGTGAGGTTGGAAAAGATTGTTGGTAAGAGAGCTAACTAGTATAAATGGGATAGAAAGGTTGTTGATGATGCGTTCTACCAAAATGAAGCATAAATAAGGAGATTGAAAACCCAACTTGCCTAAATAGAAGCTGATAAGCAAACAATGTTCTTTAATTTATGAGGAAATGAAGGTCTCTATTACAGGTGCATACTTTATTGATAAGATCATCATGAAACTTTTGCATCTTGGAGGTTAGACTATTAACTATGGCTTCTTCATAGTGGACTTTAGAGACGACTTACTCTATCTTACTATTAGGATCTTTTAGGACCTTATTTTGTGCTCTGGCATTTGTTGTTTGCCAGTTGAGGACTTCTTTTGCCTAGGTGAGAGGCTTTATCTTCCATTATTATCAATTCTCATTGATTACACATAAAACTTTGATAGGGTATGATCAGAGTTATTGGTCCATCACTTTGGGGATTGGAAGCTTTTTTCATAGTGGAACATTGTACATGATTAAACTACTAGAGAGGAAAAGAGGGTACCTTTTGAGGCTTGCATTTTGCGTGTGGTATTTCTTTCTCTTTTTATATATGCAAGGCCTTTTTCATAGCAAGGCAATAGTTGAGGTCGTGGTTGCTCAACAACTGGATCCTTAAGTTTTTGAGGTCAGTAAGATTTTCTCCTATAAACTTTACTCTTTTTCTCCCATTGTCTGCGATGTTAGTTGCAGTCCTTATTATCATCATTAGGGTCCTATTCATCATAGGAGAACTATGCATCACATTCTAAGGGATCTATGTCCCAAATAAAGTTTCTATTAATTTGGTCAGTACAAATAGACCTTTCAATTGAGAGAAAACTACCTAGAGTAGTATAAAGGTTTTTTGCTTGTGTGGGAGCTGGCATAACCATCATTTGTTGGAAGATGATACCTGATGGCCCTTCATCTTTCTAAATGTCAAAGATGACTTTAACACATCCACCACCAAGTCTTTGGAAGGGAAAATTAGAGGATTTCACTATTTCATGAGTCAGGTGTAATGGCTTAAAATTAGTTATTCACTTTATGGGTTTGAGCTTCTCAATGTCTTTCTTTTCAAGTTGCCTTAGGACTTAGACAATGTTAGGAAATTTTTGTCCTAAATTGGCAAGGACCATTAGAGCATCATGGATCCCTTGATTTTGCAGAGCAAGGCTATGGCTTTGCAACTTATATAGAACCTGGTAATAGAGAGTTGCCATACAGTAGATACAGTTTGCTCAGCACCTAAGATTTAAACCTGAACTTTAAGTGCTGTTAAAAGGTAGGGATCATCTAGAAACATGGTGTAGTTTAAGAAAAATGTTAGCACAACACTTCAAGCATTGAGAACTGTCAGTATACTACCAATAACAACATTTTGGTACTCAACAAAATAGGTGTAGAGGAGTTCTATTCTGGCCAAAACTGGCCATGGTGCCAAAGGATGAGACGGATAGCTCCAAGGTGAAGATGAGTATTACCTTTCCTTTCCCAACCAGATAAAAAATTTGTTGGGATAGAAAAGGTCACGTATTGTTCTCCTTTGGAGGATTTAAGCATGCATTAGCCAGTCTTGGAAGATTGAATGTATTCCTTTATGTGAGGTTGAGATTTGAGGAGAGCTTTGATGCTTTTTATACCTTTAGTATTTTTCTATAGATATTATAAGGGCTTACTAGAAGTGGACTATTTTTTCTATTATGGCATTATCAAGGATTGTGGAATATTTTAAAACATTTTCTATTCTATTGGTTGAATGTTTGGGTAAAGAAAGAGTAGAAGAAACTTGAAGTAAATTTTCTATAGTGTTTTAGGGATCCATAGCTTTGGATTTTTAGTTCCTGTAGTTGCCTATTCTATCAACGCCTAGCCTACATGCTATCCTTCTCTTTCCTACTGTCTTTTTGAGCTTTAACAACAACTTGGCTATGATACCAAGGGCTTTAACACTAACAAGGGAAGCAATGATTGATTAAATAACAAGTCTTCAATTTTCCTATTTTCACTAATCAATTACTCAAATATGTATAAGAACAACAATATTCAAACATATATTTAACTATACATTATTTGATTATAAACATTATTCTTTTCACAAAGCCTAAAAGCACTCTTAATTTTGGATTATTTTCGATTGAAAGATATAAAAAGTTAATAACATATATTTTATGACATATGTAAATAAACTCCCAAAATATATTATAAAAGTCAATAACATATATCTTTAAACATGCATGTTAAATACATCTTTAATTACATGTTGAAGACAAATATGTTTGTTTTCTGTAAAATATTCACTTATCTTTGCCTCTTTGTGTCATTGAAGTCTAAAAAGAAATATTTTAATTATTTTGTAAGTTCCTGTAAAATCATAAAGATTTTCTTTGCTTAGATTCCTTTTAATATGTTTTCAATCAAATAAAATAGAAGTGCACTAATGAATCTAACATAATTATAAATTATTTGATTATAAATATGAGCTTAAAGAATTAGTTTAAACTTTTCAAAACTAATATAGGTAAAAAGTTAAATATATATATCAACTAAAAATTATTACAAAAATTGAAAAAATTATATAAAAATGTTGAGGACCAAATTATTACCTAAATTTTGAAAAATATTTAGAAATGTTATAAAAATTAAAAAATATATATAATGTTGGGGGGCTAATGGCACCCCTTGTGTAGCACCTCGATTAGGAGGCGCCTGCTCCCAAAAAGGTGTTGCTCATTCTATACGACAAGCTTCGAGCTAAGAGAAAATACGCCTTTCAAAAACTAAGATGTTTAATTTCTACAAATGACATCTATCAATAGTTTAACTTGTAACCAAAGTATCATAGAGCAAACTTGATATTTTCAAACCCTATCTATCATATCCACTTCAGCAACTCATCATGCTACAATATTTCACTTAACTTGTCAATTCGCTATGCTAAATAGTATTCAATAAACCAACATCACACTTATTTCTAGGTAACAGTCATGGTGACAATAGAAAAATACATCTTGGAATCCTTTTTTAGTTTTCCCAACATAATTGCCAATGTTCAGGTATAACAGCATGAACCATGATAAACCAAAATCCATAATCAATGAAAAAGAGCGATGCATAGTTGGATTCCACGAACAATTTGCTTTTCAAAACATGTGAAAACATGGTATTTGGTTCCTAAATTCAACAGCTCAAGACAGACAATAATTCAAATAACAATGGTTCAAGAACTATTGACAAAGAAGAAGAGAAGTTCAAATAGGTTGTCAAGTAGTTTACTCTTTGAAACCTATGTAAACATGAATCAATTGAATTGTTCAAGCCAGGAATTTGACATCTCAAGATGGACAGGGATATTCAAATAATCATGGCTCAAGACTCATAGCAAGGGAGAAGATAAGTTTAAATTGTCGGTCAAGATTACAACATTAATTGGAGGATAACCTAACATCGGGGAACAACAAATTTTGACTAGGAAGGATCAAACAATATTGATATATTTATTAATATAATTACACAAGATAAAAGTTCATATCAATGAAAAATTAGGAATTTAGATAATATGACTCAAGAACTACAAACATAGAAAAATAGTTTAGGTAGACTATCAAATTCAACACAATGACCGAAGAGCAGCATAGAATGAAAATAAAAATTATTGAATCTCAACACAAGCAAAATCAAGCAGCAAGGACATAACAACAAATACATATGTTCTTTCCGTAGTAAAGGAATCTAGGATAAACTCACCTACTAAGTGTAGAAAGGTTTCCTTGGCTATTTGGAGCTCTCGCATCCCTATTTTCTAGTCAATTTATGGTCTGACATAAAACAACCTAAGTTATCTTGACATTTGAAGGTCTAAAATATTATTCTCTAGATCATAAATTTAAGCATAGTTAGTGTCTATATCAAGCTCTAAGGTCATTCTAACATTTTTTGTCTCTTGGTTTCACTAGTAAACACCTGATATAATTTAAGGTAATAGTTCTTGACCTAATGAGCTGATAAGGAGAGAACTAACATAATTGTCTTTAGCTTGCAACACTATATTAGGGTTTCATTTAGGATCCTAATATTCAACAAGTATTTATGGTTATGAAATTTATGTCCAATTATTCAATTCTAATTAGCTCTAGTCTCTTAGATACACAACATTTTAGGGTTACAAACTTTACTCAATTGAGCCCATTTATGTTTAAATTTTACCTTCCAAGACCATAAACACATTATTTTCTTTCACTTGCTTAGATCAATTTAATCCTTTTTTCTCCATAACATGTTACATTCTCAAGTCTCAGAGTCATATGTATAAGTCGGTAACCCTTAAATTATTAAATTTGAATCCTATTCTTAACTCAAGTCAAATTATAATTTACTGACTTGGATTCAATCAGATGGTTAGCCTAAATTAGGAAAATCAATTTCATTAAAACTCAGCATGAGATTTACCTAAATTTGACAAATTGGAGTCCAAATCCCAACTCAAACTTAGCCTTATCACCTACCTAAATTTGGTAAATTAGAGTATAAATCCCTACTCAAAATTAGCTTTATCAAGTCCAAAACAAGAATTCGTATCTTTTTCCATGTAGCCACCAAAGTTGTCATCACACTGCTAAGCTGCCGCTATGAACATTTGCCAAAGTTTGGAGTTGACGCACCTCACCAAGTTGGAGCAAAGGCCTCAAAAAATTTTGTGTTGTATTGCTTGTAATGTTGTTAATTGGAAAAAAACTGCCAAGCCTCTGCCATCACGCCACTATATTCAAATTTCTATTTTCAGTCAAATAAACCCAAAATTGAAGCCACCGACAGCCTTTTCTTAGCTAACTTATCACTTTCTACCCTTTTCCCTCATGTAAACATCATCGAAAACCTCTCACCTTGCCATCAAAGTTTGATAGCCACCATTGTTTCCTCTTTTCTTGTAGTTGTTTTGTGTGGTATTTGGTATGGAATTGGTCAACTTGGCTAGAGAAAGCTAAATCTAATGTCAATTTCTAGTTTTGCGGCTAATATTTGGTTGCTTGTAGGTGGGGTGAAGTTGTGGTCGTGTTTGAGAATTTGACAAACTTCCATTCTCAATTTATATGTAAAGATATTTTTTGGTTTATTCAATTCCACCCCAAAAGTTTTTGGCCGCCTTAAATTTTACCCTAAAAGTTTGAACCACCTTTCAATTTGGCCCCAACACTTTTATTTTAGTCCTTCAAGGTTTTAGTTTTTCATTTTGGCCCCTAAAATTTTCAATTCCAGGTAATTAGGTCCTTTATTTATTTTGAAGTCCTTAAGCTTTTAATTTCCTCACATTGACCACTCTAAACTTTATAATTTTGATCAATCAAGCCCTTTTTTCCTTTACAATTCAATCCCCCCAATTGTCAACAATTATTTATGGGTCTCAATTAAATCCAACTAAAAATTATTTTAACCAAATTTATCAAATTGGTATTTTATTTTACTAAAACACTAACTTTAGGTTTAGTATTATAAAATTCGAGTTGTTACACTTTGTCCCCCCAGATTCATCAATATGAGCAGACACTAAAAAAAATGATAAAATAATAAGTGATAATACAAGAGTTGTTACTAATTATTTATATATTTTCCAAAAAAATTTGTTTTGCCATTCTAATGAGTTCTACAAATTAATAGTAACAAAACCAGTGTTTAAAATATTGTTTTTGATCATTAATGACAAATATATAGTCAAACATGGTGAAATGAGAATTTTAGAACAAATTGTAGTGATAATTTTTATTATTATTTGGTTGTCATTGAACATATTTTCTTAATTGTCAAAGATGACAACTTAAAACCATATGTTGTTACAATTAAGCCATATTGTGAAAACATAATAATTAAGGTTACTTAAAAAATTTATTAGTAGGAAAATAAAAGTTATTGCCGTTTAATATATATGTCATTAATGAATATTACTATATTGTCATTTACATTTTTGTTACTAATATTATTGACGTAGCTTGAAAATAAAGCAAGAGTCCTTTCTAGAAGTCAGCAAATTTAATGAAGTTTTTTATTTTGGGATGCATTTGTGTGGAATAATTATTGAAGTGATTTTCATATTGTACTTGACTTTAGGATTTAATACTTATAGAGATTAATCTTTTAGTGGGCTTCTCGATCTTAGATCTAGATGCCCATCAATTGGGCTTTATTAATTTCATTCGTTAGCCTTTTACTTCATTTATTTAATAGGTTAGTTGGACCCTTTTAGTCCATTTTTTTTATCCTTTGGGGACTTAATTTCAATATTATCAAGCCCTCTATTTTCAATTTAGAAATTTAATTTTTCATATTGAAAGTATAATATAAGTTTCATTTCTAATTTTTTTGTTATTTTATTTAATTAATTTAATTAAATTTCAATAAAGTAATTAATTTTAATACGAAAATTCAACAAAACTTAATTTTTAACTAAGTCGAGATTTTTCAAGTCATGTTGTTTTGTAGTTTTTAGGAGGCGTCATACTAACTGTCTTTCATTCATCTAAGTATATATAAAGACTTTGACTAGTTTTGGATAGTAGAAAATGGGATGTGTAAGCAATTAAAAGATGAGTTCCCAAACTAAGTCAGAGTTCATAGATGTGAGAGGAAACAGTAATGGTAATGCTGTTGTAGAGGAGTTGTTGGTTGCCCTATTATAACTGGGCATTGGGTGAGGTATTGGGTTTTTGATCATTGGGTGCCTGGTGGTAAGAGGTTGATGTACACTCATTAGGCACCTGGTAAGGTGTCTGGCATTTATTCAATGAGCTCTTGATTAGTAGGCACCTTACAAGATGTTGGATGCTCACTCATTGGTGCCTAGTAGTTGCTAGGCATCTACTCATCAGGGCACCTATTCGTCACTAGCTAGGCACCTAAGCTATATTCCCTTTCACTTTTCTTGTAAGTTTGGCAATTTAGGCAAAAACCAGTATGGCGGTTGTTTGGATTCTTTGAAAGGACTTTGTACTCTATGAGCAACTTCACACTTAGAATATTTTATCAAACCTTTGAGCTTATGAGGTTACCTAGGTTTCTCAGTAGACCTTTATGTTTTACATAGGACTTAAATTTTGTTTTCAAAGCTTGTGACATTGCCTTCATGGTTGGAGTGAGTTCTCAAGATAATCTTTTTTCTTTCATTTTGGGAGCTTGCACAACCTGAGCAATTGGAATGGGTGGCTCCACATGGGGATGGCTCTATAACAAGCATCTTTGTAGTGGGTGGTTATTATAATGCTACATTAGTTTGTGTTAGAAGGGGTTGTCCTTCTAATTGTATAGCACCCCCTTTTAGGACAATACCTAAGCTGAGGTGTCACCAATTCAATGTTAATCTTAAACTATAAACAAGTAATAGGCCCATAAGAAAAACATTTTTAGAACTTCTTAGAGACAGTAGCACACTTCAACATAAACAAACCCTGACAAAACACTAAACACATCTCGTGGTTCATTCCTTAACACTCAACAAAACATATACATACCTTTAGGTTATCATTGTCAATCTTAACATATCACAATATTTTTGAATCCAAACTTAACATTCAAATGATTCCACATATATTCAAACACCTGACCTATTATAAAATATATTGATTCTATATATATTCAAACACCAGATCTATTACAAAACATGTTCATGTCCAAGATAGAGTTTTGAGTTCATCATCTATTCTTTTCTTAAAAACTAAACCGAAAGATCACTCCATTAAGCGCAATATATACAACTAAGTGTCTTGGTTCTATATAAACATTCATAAAACAACTTTGATGTAGCAGTCTTGATGAGGTGTAGACTATATATATAATCATAGTACTTAATCTATTACAAATTAAACTTCCAACTAAAGCATAAGCCTCTACTCCTCACTTAGACCTGTCTAGAAAAAAAAAATATACAAGGAGGGTAAGTCCTAAAGACTTAATGAGGGAGGAGAAAATGATAGGATTCAAAGAAAAGTTATTGAGATATGATAATCAATAAATAATAAGCAAGACTTTTCTATATGAACAAAATTCAATAATAAGCAAGAATTTTTAACATGATCAACAGAGTACATGACACATATGATATCAAACTTAATAGACTATTGGTCATTCCAACCTGATTATTTTTAGATCAAATTTATAATTGTTAGTATCGAGCGTCGATTCAGTATAAATAAAATTTCCTTATCACTTTATTGCTCGAGCACACAACTTGGCGTGTGATAACTTGTTATATGGTATGGCCTATCACATACTAGATCCCGTCACTAATAGTTTGTTACCTCTAGCTACTTGTAAGTCAGGATCATAGGTGGGTACTAGCCATAAGACTTGTATTCATTAGCTCGTTCTGCCCAACCGTCTTCTAGACTTAGTCTTTAGGCCCAAATCCCCTCATGGCATCCTTTTAGGTGATACCGCCTATGGCATCCCATGGGTCAGCAACTGCTCATATCTTCCCATAGGTTGATAAGATATAATGTCAATAGATAAGAATTTAAACTTTAAAGAGAATAAACATGAGTATAACCAAGTAAAGTCTGGAAGAGATCTAGTATTGAAATCCAAAGGTGCTAATGGGAATAGACTTAAGAGAAGCCCCCACTGGACATGCCCTACCAACTAGTGTGGCTCTTTAATCTACTAGGCACATATTTTACTACATTGACCGAACAAGACATTTAAAAGAGTTAAAGAATATAGTAAGGTACAAGTTTGGAACAATTATGTGCATTATAATTTAATTATCTCATAAGCGCGAACACTAAAGTATCTTGAAGTTATAGTTTTTTAATTAACTAAGCTTGACCATTTTCCTTTCACATGCACCACAGATTGGAATAGGTGAGAGAAATATGTACCAACCAAAAAAATAAACATATTTGTGGGGTTATTATGAACCCCCACTAATCATCTTATTTTGTGGAGGTTATTAAATCCCCCTTAATTAATAATAAAAATTTAGTATTTAGTACTTTAACTATGGGGTTTAACAACCCCCAATAATTAATAATAAATGATAAAAGTTTTTAGTATTTAACAATCTTTACTAAAGATCTATCCCTAATTATATCACTTAGATATGAATTAAGCATCAATTTAATATTTTAGTTTTCATCATCTTTAAAAGCTCAAAAATATTTTATAAAACTAACATCCCCTAATTTTAGTGCTAAAATTAGTTAATATAGATTTAATTACTTTATTTTGATTTTGATTTTTAAATTATTTTAATGTCTTTTAATTTTGTTTTAGTTTTGTTTAATGAAAATAGTTATATATTAATTTAATTAGATATAATTTATAATGTTACTTAATTGATTTTTTTTAAATATTTTCACACCATGGTTATTGCTTAAATATTGCTACTTTGGCCTTATTAAGTTTTGCAATAGAGAATATAAGTATATATTCACCTTTATGCTCTAGCTTATATTAATTGTAGCCAAGCTGGTTTGCGGTTCCTTGTAGAAGAGCATTAGCGTAGGTTCAAGTTTTGTTCCAAACGCAATTGCGGAATTATCTCTAGCCATCAACGGTCCTGCACATCGAGGCCTTAGATGCCGTGGCCCATCCAGTCCATGCTTTTGCATCCCAACCACTAGAGTCCAGTCTTTGGCCCAACTTCCAACCCAAATGCAAGAACAATTGATGGATGAAATGGTTCAAATAAAATTGGGCCCGCCTGCCAATTGCTTATCGCTAGGGTTCAAGTCCATCCTGAAGCCTAGCTTACATAGGTCCACAAGACTTGCCAGGTGTCTCTAGTCCATGCTTGAGGTCCAATTATATAGCTTGCTAAAATTATATGAAATAATACATTTTAATATTAGGAGTAGTTTCTCAACCCTCACGAGATAAAAATAAACCCCCGCAAATTCAATTAACTATTATATGGTTTTATATTGGCGGTTGGTCAAAAACTCCCGCTAAGAATTAGTAGAATGTATAATTGCAGGGGTTTGGGGAACCCACACTAAATATAATTTTGACCCCAACTACATTTAATTTTTTTTGTAGTATCTCTAGATAAAAAACTAGGGAAGTGGATTGTGAGAATGAAAAAATTTGTACTCCAACAACCAAAGTTTTTTGTTCCTCAAGGCAAGATAACGTACGCACCAATCCAACCAAAGTGCAATTTGCAATTTACCTCTACCAAAATGGTTAGTAGGTTGGACATTAGAGAAGAGAAAGCGTAATGTCTCGTAAGCAAGTGGTAACGTACAACTTTATACAATATTTTTCAGATTTAGTCTTATTTGTATTTCTTTTGAGAAGGAGAACATAGTCTCGCAACACTAGCATATTTCAACCAAAATTTTTACGTAATAGTACTTTAAACGTGAGAGCTTCCCCCAAAGCTTTTTCTCCGGAAGTGAGGTGGCACTTTTTATATTGGATAGATGTAGTAAGGAGGATCTTGCTTTTGTAAGGGTAATTAATTATCTATTTCATTTTTGTCCTAATTAACTTTTAGTTTATATTTCTATTTTCTCCCACGATATTACTTATATACTTCATGCTTTTCAACCCTATCGTAGTTGATGACTAACAAGGAAGAAATTGTAAGGTTGTTTGCCCATGAAACATATTGCAATGTCCACAACCTTCATGCTAAACACTGAAAAAGAAGTGTTGCAAATAATCCTCATATTCCTAGTGAAATATAAGGCCGACTAGAATGTAGCATGCATATTAAATAATTTTAATTTCTAACCATTGATTAATTTTTTCAGGGTTTACTTATTATCTTAGTTATTTGCTCCCGCATTCCATCTGGCAATGAGAAACCAAAAGAAGTCAATGATGAAGAACTGCAAATCTTGTTTTTTGCTCTAAACAACCTTATCACTGAATTGGAGCCACTCTATTGTTAGTTTTTATTATTGAGATAGTTTGTTTTGAAAAAATGGACAAAATAGAAAAATTATCCTTTGCAATCATAATACTAGAACAATCTCTTTAAAATAATTTTCTCACAAATTTTACAATTTTTTATTATTAATTTTTAAAATTTTAAGTTATTATCAATGACATACTACAATATTTTATATATAAATATGCATCACTTAAGTCATAACTACAACATGATACGAATCTAAATATTTTCTAACAATTACCCAAATTATTGCTAAAACTTTAAAATATCACTAGATTTTCACTACTGAAAAGTAAATCAACTCTTTTAGATTTTGTTTGAAACCATTTTCTATAATTTAATTCACTTGAAATAAAAGAAAGTTTGTGCAAGATTAGATTTTAATATAAAAAACTTAGGCATTTTTTACCCAAAAATTACATTGAATTCAATTTTGTAGTTATAGTTATGAATTGCAATTACAAATGTTCATAACAAATAAAAATTTTCAAATAACACGCAATAAGAATCATTATTATAAATCTTTAGTCATGTTCATTGAAAGTGCAATAGATTAGTAGGGCATTAAAAATTAATATATATTAAAAAAATAATCATCAGTTACAAATTAATCGAAGTGAGGATTAGTTATAAAAACAGCTACTTCAATTTTGACCAGGTCAATTTTGAGGCTAAAGCTACAAACTTTTAGCATCAACTATGGATTGGTTGTAGTTGATGCCTTAGTTCTTTCAAGTGCTTAAAATTATTTTGAACTTTGTGAGCTTTATATGTTTCAAAATTTTCTTCTATCAAGTTATTATTTTGCGTTTATAAATATGATATATTACGCCGATGATATGTTTTCATATAAATATTTGTGAATTAATTTCGGATTATTGATTTATTATCACTGCAAAATTTAATTTAACCCAACCAATCACATAGCAAATGCAATAAAATGCTATGGCAATTGGTTGCTCTACCTGTGTACCATTCACATGAGAATTACAATTTACTCCCAAGTTATTAGTTTGAGTTGAATCAAACTTGGTTCTTATCCAATTAATAATTCAATGTTCAATGGTGTGGCGTAGCAGAATTAGAAGTAACATTTTTCTAGTCCTTCAAATTTTCCAGCAAATGCTAATCAAGGTTAATTTCTTGATATATAAATCTTCATTAGTCGTTCAATTAGTATATTCACTTTTTGATCCAACCGACATTTGAAGTAAATTTATCTATTATTATAATTAATTTATCGCAATTACTTATCTTGATCTTCATCTTATGCTTTTTAATTTACAAAATAGGTTAATCTCCCGATAAATCTTTCACTAGTCGTTCAATTAGTATTTCAATTTTTTGTCTATCAAACCATTATATGGAATCATTTAATTTATCTATGGTACTTGATGCCCCTCTTTCCACCCAGAAAAAAAAAAAAAAACGATAAATGATGTGCAATTCACGTACACTTGTACTATAATACATATTTATAGTTCTAATTATCTCATAAGTAGAAATACAAAAAGAATTGAGGTTATAATTTATTAATTCAACAATACAAAAGAATCTTAAGGTTATAATTAATGTTTTATTATTTTCCTAAGACATATCTTGTAGCTGAAACGAGTGAGAGAAACATGTACTAGACATATGTGTTTGAAGACTAAGGAAACCGAACTGTAAGAGTGAAGAAGATTGCAATCCAATAACTAAACTTGTTTGTTCCTTAGAGCGAATAACAAATGCGCCCGCCTAACTAAGATACAATTTATGCCTAGCAGAAAGGTATGTTGGTTGGACATTAGAGAAGAGAACGTGCACCACCTGCGGTGCATTTAATAAAGTACATTTCTTATGTAATATCAATTTGTGTATAATTCTTATTTATAGTTACTTAGGGGAAACATAGTCATGTACCACTAATTTTCCCCAATCAAAACTTTTTTGTGATAGTAATATACCAATGAGAGCTCCTCTACCACAACTTTCACTCATTAATAGAGGTTGCAAATTTTATATTGTGTAGATGTTGGAGGAAGGACCTTTTTGCTGCAAAGATAAATACAAGAATTAGTTGGTCAAATACATTAGTGCAACCAAGCAACTTATAGTTTATTACAACATTTATCTTTTTCCCTTGATAATATTACTTATATATTTTATGGTTTATAATAATGTAACACCCCTAAAAATTTAATTGGTACAATTTAAAAATCATTATTTTAAACTTTAAAAAAAATCTGGGGGTCAAAATGTAAATAGGAAATGATTTAATTGTAAAATATTTAAAAGTTTTGGGGGTCAATTTATAATTATTTTTGATCAAATGGGTCAATGTAGGGCACTCATGGTTGATTAAAGTGAAAGTTGAAAGAAAGTTCTAGTTGTGAATATGTAATTACAAGAAATCACCCTTTAAATAGCATCCCCCCTCTCCCATTTTGCTTAATTCTCATATGCAAACCCACCACTCCTTCTCCAACAAATTTTTACTAGTGACTGTGAAACTTCAGAACCAAACCAACCAAGGACTTCCTCTTATCGTTGTGAACATAATCATACCTCATGCACCCTAATTTGGCTAGCAGACCATTGGGAAATTGAAGCTAAAAGTTGAGCTGCGGCAGCAAGTGGTAAACAAGGTGGTTTGGTAAGGGAAGCTTGAGTTTGGAGCATGGGTTCTATATAGTTTAGCTTGTAGAACAATTTGGTATCTTCAATTTCCAGTTTCATCCACTAACGATAGCGAAGGTGGTGGAGCAGGGCGATTAAGGCTCCAATGGGTGGTTAATTCTATGGCGAAGTTAGAAATTGACCTGGGTGTTTTGTTGCATGCATTGAGACGCATCAATTGGTGGTGGTTGTTAGCATCTTCGGCAGTGGTAGCATATGGCGTTTCTGAGATAGAATTTTTATCTTGTTGTGGTGGTCATATATGCGGTTTTGTTTTATTGCGATTGAGCTCTAAAAATAAGGTCCTTGGTAAAAATCATTTGGAATTAGGGTTGTTAGCAATTAATTTGTATTATTCTTCTTACCTTATGCATTGTTGTATTATAAAATGATATGGGAAGAAAGTGTTTGGAATTGAACTATAAGATGCATGGATGTAAATATATATAATGTTAGGTGGACCCAAATTTGTAATATATATATACATAATCTTTGGTTAATTAAGTTAAATTAGGTAATTAAAACCTGAACTAATGTATTATAATATATGGAGCTAAGTTGTTAAAGATTAGTTTATCATTAATTAGACTTAATTATTATAATTATATTTGACATTATGTAACGTTGCAAGGACCAAATATTAATAAGGATTTGAATTGATTATTGCATTTTGACTTAATTGCTGATATGGACTTAAATTATTACATTCAAAAATATTGACATAAGAAATGATAATCGATCGGAACAAATATGACCCTCGTAGATATTATAGCGTTAGTAGCATAATTAGCACGTTACCTTTGGTATTTTTGGAATCATGCCTTAAAATATTGTATTAATTAAAAAATAACTAATATTAAGATATAAATAATTTAATTATTATTTAAAGGACAATACAAGTATTTTGACATTAAGTACATATTTTTGAAATTAGAGATGAGGAGTTGGGATTGTAGGATAGTAGGATAAGGATAGCATTTTTTGGAGAAATTAAGGTGAGGGTTAAGCCTATCCTTCTTTTGGGAAGTGAAAGATTTTTGATGCCTGTATTCCATGTCTCCATTTATTGAATTGAATTGTACTCATTTTAGTGCCCAGAACTCTTATTGTATTATCTGTTATCTATCCTTATATACCTTACAACCTTGCTAGTTTTCCCTATTTGTATTGATATTTTGGGTCTTGCTAACCAATTTTGTTTTATGTTATTGGTTAAATTGCTCTGTATATTGTTTATATGGCCTTGATGGCCTATGTTTTATAGACTATACCATTATGATTTGTTTCATATATATATATATATTCTAATATGATTAAATTGAATTATGTATTATCAGTTGGTATTATGATTAGTCACCTTGAGGACACTTTTGTTGGGTTAGCTGCTGATGGGATGCCATCGGTTGGGTTGGACATAGGACTAGGTCTGAAAAGATGATTGGGCAGTATGGGCTGATGGTGGCTGGTCTCCTAGCTAGTATGCACTTAAGACCTTAAGTTGCATATAGTTGGAGTTTAGCTGTCTGTGGGTGGTGGGATCTAATTTATGGCTGGCCATTGCATATAGTTGGAGTTTAGCAGTCTGTGGGTGATGGGATCTAATTTATGGCTGGCTATTTCACTTGTTTGTTGAGTTGAGTGCTTGGGTAATGGAGTAATAAGGAAAATTTGTTATGTTATAATTGTACTTTGTATTACAGTTTATGTTATGTTCCATTCTAGGAGCAATAAAGATGGAGTTGTCAATAGTATGTTAAATTTTGAATCACATGTGCTATATTACATCCTTGCTTCATGTCGTAAAAAGTTTTGCTTGTTGAATCTTGTTTATTAGTTGCTGCACTTTCAACAGTTTTTTCTTGACTATTTGTCACATTTTCCCCTCACTAAGTCATTAGGACTTACCCCGTTTTGTTATTTTTATTATCTTCCCATGCAAGACTAAATGAAGATGCAAGGCTTGAGGCTTGTTGAGTTAATATGTATTTGTAATAGATTAGGTGCTACATATATATATATATATTATATGTAATGGTGATGTTTGGACTTGAGAATGTAATGTAAATGTTTAAGTTTGAAATGATGACTTTTAATATGTACATATTTTGCACTTTGGAAAGATCCTTTGTATTTAGTGTTGAGATTACTATCTTCTAAGTTTTGTTAAATTTTGGCATTTTTAGTTATCTTTTGAATTATGTTTTAAGTTTGAATTGATGGCACCATAGCTTAGGAATCACCCCTGACTAGGGCACCACAAACAATATACTAGAAGTTGACAAAGACTGAAGAGAATTATTAGTTTGTTTCTCCACAAGACATAACTGTAATGTTCTTAATTTTCATGCTGAGCGCGATAGTGAAAGTTATTCAAACAATCATTATTTTCCTAGTGAAATGGAAGACTGCATATTAAGTAATTTTGATTTCCAAACAATGGTTAAATTGGTCAAATTTAATTTATTATGTTGGTTATACACTCTTGAACTTTAATGGGTACTCCATCAAGCAATGAAGAACCAAGAGAAACTAATAATGAAGAATGTGAATTTTTTCATATGCTTTGGAAAATCCTATAATGGGTTAGGAGCCACTTGAACTTCAGTGTT
>JACGDI010005604.1:567127-617190 GCA_014898725.1 Jacaranda copaia
CCCCCCCTAATTTCTTGTAAATATTTACTATTGAGATAATTTTTTCTACTCCAATAGTTAAAGAGAAAAAAAATTTTCTTATATTTCATAGGGCCATATTATTCTTTCATCCAATCTTGTCTCCATTTAATTTCAATTGAAAAGGATGACTTTTTGGTGTGTTAGATAGTTTGGACCATATGGTGTTTTTCTTTAAATTTTATAAAGTTTAAGGGTTGTAGAACACATAAACCAAATAAATGAAATACTCTTAATTTAATTAAAAGATATAGCTCTTTCATCTAAATTCTCTATTAAGGTTATAATTCACCTCTACAGAAACTTCATTGTACTCATAGCAATGAACATAGCAACTCAAAATAATCAACATAACATCATCATGGGCCCCAAAGTAAAGTTAACACTTTGCTTCAAAAATTTCACCCCAAAATTCTTAAATGTTAATGCAATTATGGAGAAACCCGTCTAAAAAAAATTCAAAAGTTATTTAGCATCATATGGATATTAATTTATCTTCATCTTAAGTTTTAACTCACAAATTAGGTTACTCTCTTAATAAATCTTCATTATTCTATTGAAATAATATATAACACTTTTCTATCAATCCATTATACGAAGAAAAATTATTTATCTTTTTCTATCAATCAATTATGTGAAGCAAATTTATTCATTCTTATGATTAATTATTGGTATAGCGCGATTAGAGTCATACTTATGTTTTCTAATTAAGAAATTAGGTCAATCACTTGATTGATCTTTATTAGTTCCTTAATTAATATATAATCACTTCCTCTATCAAACTATTACATGAAGTTGCTATATTTATTTATTGTCCCTCATCCCCCCACCCAAAAGAAAACAATAACTAATGTGCGTTTCAACTATTACATACATTTATAACATCTATAATTTAATTAAGCATGACTATTTTCTTATTATATGCACTGCTGATTGGTATTTGTGAGTGAAATATGAACCACACATCTCTGGATAAAAAACCGTGAAAGTGGGTTGTGAGAACGAAAAAATGTGCACTTTAACAACCAATGGATTTTGTTCCTCAAGGCGAGATAACATATGCACCAATCCAACCGAAATACAATTTACCTCTACCAAAAGAGTTAGTAGGTTGGACATTAGAGAAGAGAAAGCGCAGTGTCTCAAAAGCAAGTGATAAGGTACAACTTTATACAATATTTCTCATATATAATCTTATTTGTATTTCTTTTGGGAAGGAGAACATAATCTTGCAGCACTCGCATATTTCAACCAAAGAGCTCCCCCAAATTAAGGGGGCGGGGGTGTCACTTTTAAAAAAGGTAATTAATTATCTATTTCGTTTAATTTTCTGTTTATGTTTCTATTTTTTTCCACTTGATTCTTAACTTTTATTATTGAAAATAATCTGTTCATAAATTTTAGCTATTATCAATGACATACTATAATATTCCATGTATAAGTACAAATCACTTAAGTCGTAATTCCCACGTGATATGAATCTAAATATTTTCAACTGATTATACAAATTATTCCAAAAACTTTAAAATATGACAAACATTTCACTTCTGAAAAGTAAATGGACTCTTTCAGATTTTGTTTTAAAGCATTTTCTATAAGTTAATTCCCTTGAAATAAAAGGAAATTTGTGCAATTTTAGATTTTAATATAAAAAAATTAGGCATCTATTATAGAAAAATTACTTTGAAAGTCAATTTTGTAGTTATAGTTACGAATTGTAGTTACAAACATTCATAGAAAATGTAATTTTTTCCAATAACAAGCAATAAACTTATTAACTATTAATCTTTAATCTTGTTCATTGAAACTGTAATAGATTAATTAGGAATTATTTATAGAAAAATTAATATACGTTAAAAAATAATCATCAATTCCAAATTAACCTTAAGGTTATAATTAATCTTTTTTGTTTTCCTAAAATATGTATTGGAGGCATGTGTGGCACTAGGATCCAAATATTTAAAAAAAAAAACTGAATAAAACTAGCCTACACACATCCACAAGGATTTAGACTTGGATAGGATTCAGACTTAGAGAAAGAAATACCTTGATGAAACCAAAAATCAAGGAACAAGAGAAAACATTGGTCAACTCTTGAAGCTGTCTCCTCACTAGCGCAGTGAAAAACACAACTGGATTTCCCCAAGTTAAACTCCTCTTTATGAGTTGAAAATTTTATTGGATTGTCTCAACCTTTCAAAATTTCAACCTAATCAGAACACTAGAAGGTCATCCAGAACTCGCTAGAAGTGACTGCCATAAATTGTTTCAACAAGAGCAATAGCAACCCAAAAGATTTGCCTTTAATGAAATAGTCCACACACTAGTGCAAAGACCCTTTCTCTACAAAATGGCTGGAGACATTTGCAAAGAAATGGAGCAAAGAAGGCTTGAAAAATGGAAGTGGAAGATGAGGGAGGTTAGAGAGAATTTTGGAGAATCTAACTATTAGATACCCACTAACCAAGTTTGTTGTGTTGTTGGGCGAATAATTCACACCTTGCTATTCTCATGCATTGTGGCCGCGCCCCCTTTCCTATATCAATATTTAGGAGAAAGATGGTGTGTGGTCACACACCATCTTCAATGAGGGGGTGCCACGTGTCCATGTCAAGGTAGCCACTAACAATTAGTGATGAGTGAATTAGACAGTCATTTGGAATTCACATTTCATCTCATAAAATGTCTTCCAAATGAATTCTAATTCCATATCAAATGAACCTTTCATTTAATAATTCCCTCTAAAATTAACTCTCCAATTTAATTAAATTAAACACTTTAATTTAATTAACAATCCTTTTACTTAACTCTTAAGTTAAAGTGCTTAACTCCTTAAACTAGTCAAAATTAATTGATTAATTGATAGTTATGTGACATCAATTAATTAATTCTTAATTAATTGAGTTTAATTTAACTCTTAAATTAATTTGAACAATTTAACTCTTAAATTGATCAAGCCAAAATGACTATAATTTCCACATCCCTCAAATTCGGCCATGAATTTTCAAGATCTTAAAAAATTCTCCTTTGTTTAATGGTTCATGCAATTGGCTTTTGTGTGTGACCTATTAGATTCTACTATTCATTGGATATGGGATCACAATAACTTGTGACTTTTGGAACATCAAATATTTACATTAGCTTAAATTCCCTTAAACTAAGTGACTTAATTCAATTAGTTTCATTAATTGAAGAGTACTCAATTTCTATGGTCGATGCCCAACCTCAAGCCTATGGAGCCCAACTAATTGGTCGAAATGAATGTTCTTGAAGAACCATTCTAGCATTAAGCATACCATATAAATATGGTCATTTTATTTCTTATCTCTATGAAACAAGCCGAAGGCAAGATATTTGTTGGCTCTCCAATAGCCTAGATACTATGCTTCTATTCTCAATGTTCAATTCCCACTACAACAGCTTGCACTTCATGTAACAAAAACTTTGGTAACAAAGGTAAAATTCATTACAAATGTTAGATCTATAGTAAAAAAATTGATTTTTTTAGTACAAATAAAATTTTCTTGAGTAACTAAGTAAACATTTTGTTACCTTTAACCCAAATTTATTACCCTAAATCTTTTATGTTTGTAACTAAATAATAATTCATTATGAAAAATATTATTTTCTTACATATAACATTTTCTATTATATAAGAAGATATATTTGTAACAAAATTTGGTATATTTTGTAACAACAAAATATTTGCTACAAGTAAAATATATTGTTACAAAGTTTGTAGTTACTAAACTTCAATTAACTTCCATCCAAATATCAATTGTACAAATATAGTAACAATGATTTTCATTACTAATTATAAATGGATATTAAATTAAATTTTTACAAATACTTTTGGGTTGGGCTTTTGTTCAAGAAATGGGTTTCACAATAATTTAAAGAATTTAGTAATTGGGCTTAGCCAATTTTTTAGTGAATTATTGTTAGACTATGTTTTATTTTAAGGATTGACCTTGAAGAAGTGAATGATCCATTAGTTGAGTCAATTTTCTTTAAAACATTGGATTTTATAAATTCTTTGTGAATTATTCACTGAATTAGGAGTTCTTATTTATAAAATAGGCTTGATAAAATTTATAATAAATTAAGAGGTGAATTAGGCTTTATTTTAAGATTTTGTCTTGAACAAATTTGAATTGAGGTAAATGGTTAATTAGACTTCCTTTAAGGAACTAAGCTTATTTTTTATTAATTGGACTTCACATTAGTTTAAATAATTGATTATTTTGGGTTGACAAGCTTATTTTTTTTACTAATTGGCTTAACAAATATTTTAGTGAATTGACAAATTGGATTTCATACTAATTTGAAAAATTCATTAGTTGGGCTTTACCAACTTATTTTGTTTAATTGGGCTTTGTAATTGTCTTTGTAAATTAGTGAATTAGGATTTCTATATGAATTAGATTTGAGTTGATATTAGCTTAAAGAATTCATTAATTGGGCTTTTGCAACTTTTCTTTTTATTAATATGAGTGCACTGATTTTCAGTAAACTAAAGTTATTTGGTAAAGAATTGGATTTGATATTAAATTATGGAGTTGATTAATTGGGCTTTAGCAACTCCTTTTTTATTAATTGGGTTTCACTAATTTTACAATGAATTAGTGTCATTTTTTAAGAATTGGACTTGACATTAATTTTAAAAAATAGTTTATTGTGCTTCTCTAATTTATTCTTGAAAGCTGAGTTTCACAAAATGTTTCTGAAAATTAGTTAGTAGGCTTTGTTTAAGAATTGGAATTCACCAATTACAACTTGGTGAGTAAATTGAGATTTACATTAATTTAAAGATTGGTTAATTGAGCTTCTTCAGCTAATTAAAACTTGTATTTCACCAGTTTTTTTAGTAAATTGATGAATTAGACTTCATTTAAGAATTGAGTTACAAATATTTTATTGAATATGTGATTGACCTTTATTTAAGAATTTGTCTTTCTTTATTAAAGGATTAGTTAATTTAACTTCACCAACTTCTTTTTTAAAATTGGGCTTGATAAATTTTTAAATGAACTCAACTTTAAATTAATCTATGAAATTCGTCAATTGGACTTTACCAACTTCTTTTTTTTCTTAACGGGCTTGACTAATTTTTCATTAAATTAATAAAACAGGCTTCTTTGTGGGCTTCAACTAATCTCTTTTTAAGAATAATGATTCACCAATGATAAAAAATTATGTTGGGTTTGGATTTAATTTAAAAAATTAATTAATTGTGATTCTTAATTTATTTTTTAAGAATTGAATTACACAAAAAGTTTTAGAAAATCATTTATTAGGCTTTGCTTAAGAATTAGAATTCACCAATTATAACTTAGTGAGTAAATCGGTGAATTGAGATTTACATTATTCTAAATATTAGTTAATTTAGCTTCTTCAGTTAATTAAAAATTGTATTTTACCAAATTGTTTAGTGAATTGATGAATTAGACTTCATTTAAGAATTGAATTACAAATATTATAGTGAATTCGTGATTGAACTTTGTTTAAAAATTTGTGTCTTTCTTAATTAAAGAGTTAGTTAACTTAACTTCACTAACTACTTTTCTAAAATTGGGCACGAAAGTTTTTTAAATAATCTGGGCTTCATATTAATTTATAAAATTCGTCAATTGGACTTTACCAACTTATTCTTTTTTTTAATGGACTTGACCAATTTTCTAGTGAGTTACTAATTGGCCATTCTTAATGAATTAAGTTTCATATTGATTTATGGATTTCACCAAGATCGTTTTTGAATCCCCCCAATTTTAGGTCCTCCTTTCATTTTTTTGAATAAATAATTTATACCAAACTTAATTTCTTTTATATTAGATTGTAAAATGAATTAACATAATTAATTAATAAAAAAAATAAAAGTAGAGAATCATTTTAGTCCCTCAAGTTTTACTCAAGAACCACTTTAGTCCCCAACTAATGAAAGTTCATCTTCTAGTCGCTAATATTAATATATTATTTTATTTTAGTCCTCAAAACAACTTTGCAATAGTATTTGACAAGCAAATTGATCAATTTTGACTTTTTAAGGGAAACATTGTCATTTGAAGGTTTTTATATTTTGCACTAGGCCTTAATTCAAAATTTTCTTTTTTTTTTAAGAAAAAATTACATTTTCCCCCTATGGAAATGTAAAAGGGCAAAAAAACCCTTATAAAAGAAAAAAAAAGGCAAAAAACCTTCCCATGTTTTAAAATTATTATTGCTTAACTTTATAATTAATTTATATTGATGTCATGCTATTGATATTAATTAATCATAAAGTCAATCAACAATTAGAAAGAATGAACTAAATTAGAATAATTAACTTTTTAATTATAAAATAAAATAGTAAAAATACTAAAATTATTAACTAGCTAGAGCATAAAGGGACATTAAGAAGGCGTTTGGTTAAGTTTATTTAAAATGTCTTATAAATTCCAAAATTTTATAAGATGTTTTTGAAGTTGTTGCATTTTATAAGATGTTTTTTGAATTTACAAAATATTAATTGTTTTAAAAAATAATTTGTCAAAGTGTTTGGATAATAAAATTTTAGAGTTTATAAGGTATTAATAATAATAATTTTATAATTAATATGGTTAAAATATCTTATGAAACACTTTTTGATAATTTTATAATTGACGAAATATTTTTTGACATCTTATAGACTATGAAATATCTTATAAAATAATTTGAGAAGTTTATAAACCCCCTCAAATGACTTCTAAATATTTAAAATATCTAACTATACTCTATAATTATATGAAAGATGAATATATCCTTTCATATTTTTATTTTGTAGGCTTGTACTATTGTTGTATAAACTTAGTAATATAGTTATAAGTTTAATAAAATTATTTTTTATCCCCATATGTTTAATTAATATTTTGAATAACTTTTAGCATCCTTAGTGAATTTGTATACATCGGTTGAAAATTTATATTAAAATTCAAAATATCCTTCAAAAGCTATTTTTATAATTTTTCAGATAAAAATACCCCTAAACTTATTTGTAACTTTAACATGGGGGTTTAACTTTAATTTTATTTAAATTACTCAAAATAAATTTAAATAATTTTATCAATAATTTTTTTAGATAGTAAAAAAAATAAAAATTTAAAATCATCAACATATCTAAAGTACTTTAATCAAATTTAATTAAACATATTTATTAATTATAAAATAAAAATAAAAATAAAAATCAGATGCATCTCTTAATTAAATATGATTTTATTTTTAAATCACTTCTCAATAATATTAAAAAATAATAATATTTAAAATAATTTAATTAGATTAAGTTGAATACATTTATTAAATATAAAAAATATGTATTAACTAAAATAAATAATTTAAAAATAAAAATAATATCTAAAAATATCATACTAACAGTAGTAATTTTAAAATATCAATTTTACACTACCAACCCAATAAAAAGTTATTGACATAATATCTTGTTTCCTCCTAAAACACAAATAAATAAATAATTTTTTTCAATTTATTTTTCATTTACCATCGAACATACAAACAAACAACCATAACATTATCCAACCCTACTTTCAAAAAATCATTTTACTAAAATATTTTGATAAAATGCTCCTATTCAAAACTAAACAAGCCTTAATTTAAACTAATTTTGTTAAATTTATTAATTAGTAAAAAATAAATAAGTCCAAATGTGTGAGATCTAGAGTTTTAATCAAAATAAATAATTTAAATAAAAATAAAATCTAAAAGTTTATCCTAACAATATGATTTTAATAATTTTAAATAAATAAATATTTTTAATTATTATATTTAAAAATTTATATATACATACATATATATTTTTTTCCTCCTCCCCCCTTCTCTTCCAACTAGCCCCCCACCTCCCACCAAGCTAGGCCATGCCATGGTTAGCCAGTGGCTAGCTGTAGATTAGCCATGGCTGGCCATAGGCCAGTGGTTAGATCTAGCTACTGGCTGCTGGCCCTTTTTTCATGGCTTGCTAACCATTTTTCCATGGCATGTTGCTAGCCATGGCTAGTGGTGAGTAGGTGGGTTATATATATATATATTTATGTATATATTTATATGATATATTTTTATATATTTATATTGATATTATAGATATTTAAATGACTTTTATATTGATAAATAAAATTTTTAATTTTTTATGAGGATTTTGTTATATATTTTATAATTTTTTATTTAAAATTTTTTTTTTTAATGAAGGTTGATTGGACATTTCAAATTTTGTGGAATTTTTATAAATAAATTAATTGTTTGGGGGTTATTGGGTAATTAACTTTCTTTTTGAATTTAATGGTTTTGCCCGAACATTAATGGAAGTTGAGGTGCTATTCCAAATGTGTTAAAAAATTTGGAGTTTTGGTCCTATAAGTGTCAACCTAAGTACTCAAAGTGCATAGTCTCCTATCCAAAGGGACAAAAAATGTAAGTTTTCAATATTACCAAACACTATGTTAGCAAAAAAAAGAAAAGTAAGGGTTTAATTGAGATGGTAATAATTTTATTGGGCTAGTTGCAATTTACCCCTATGTGATTTGTGAAATAAGCATCAAATTCTTGTGAAAAAAAAAATATACACATATATATATATAGAAAATAACTTTATTATGTTTTATAAAACCACGCACATTGCCTCCCCTCCATATTTGCTGCCCATTTAACATAATTTTAATATAAAAAGATCAATTTACCCTTAATAATTTCACATATTTTTGGATTGGGCAGGGCCCTTTCCTGCTCATTTTTTTACTTCCTTTTTCCTTCTTCCTTTTATTTCTCCATTTTTCCTCTCTTTTCCTTCTTTTTCTTCTTCTTCTTCACTGAACCACCACCACCATCTTTCAGCCATCTCTCCAGCAACCTTACACCCCTTCAAACCCACCAATATCTTCCCCTAACCACCATCTACACCCTCAACCCCTCAAAACCACCAACTGAGCAGTGGAGCAGTAGTGGTGGGCAGGAGGGGATTGAGGAGGCTAGCCCACTGTGGTAGCTGGGTTTCTTAGTTTTCGATGACTATTCACAATTCTGAGGGTTAGGCTTGGAAACACTCGATGTGAGGAGGTCAACAATGCACTTGTATGGCAACTCCAACAATGGTAGAGCGGTGATTGGAGCTTGATGGAGGAAAGAAAGAGTTGAAAATTTTTGGCCCATTTTGGTGTCTACGCTGCTTGGAATTAGAAATAGAAGGTAGCATTTGAATCCTCACAATGAGAGGAATAATTCTGTGGTGAAGTTGAGTTTTTCAACGGTGGCAAACGACAGCCGGTGGTAACAAAGAAGAAGTCTCTTTATCTCGATGTGGTGATCATTCCAGTGCTTTCAGTTTGTGATTTCAAGCATTATGTGTGAATGTTGATTCTAGAGAATTTTTACTCATGACATATTTTCTTGATTAGGTAATGATGAGCGAGGCACTGACGAGCAATAGGATTAATTTTTTTAACTGTTGCTGTTTGGGACTATAAGAGGTGAGGGTCTCCCACTCTAGGTTATTGCTTTATTAAGCTACTCTTAATTGTTGGTAACCCTTATGAGGGTTTGCCGATCTGGCGTTACATTTCTTATTTGTGGTTGTAATCAGCCCTTGTGTGGATTTTACTATTTTGAAATCGTATTCTGATCTGTATTTGAAATCTGTCTATTATTTGTTATATGATTTGATTACCCCTGTGAGGGTTATTTCTGATGTCGATTCTATTTTTTGTCCTTATGGCACCTAGAACTTCTGCCTATTATCTGTTATTCTGATATTTATCAGTCTCGTATCTATATTATTTGTATTGTATCTATTGCCTTGTCGGCATATTTATTATCAACTCTATGTTTATTGGCCATGTTGGCTTATGTGTTCTCTATTTACTATTTTCTGTTGCATTTGAGGTATTTTGCTCTGTTCTATTTTGATCTATTGATTCGAGATCGATAGTGCGCTAAGGATTTTCCCCTAGGCATCTATATGAGCGATTACTCTATTATCTATATGGTGATTATGTGGGCCAAGAGCCATATTGGGCAATCTGTTTGGTTATGTAGAGGTATGCTAGGAATTTTTCACTATATGTCACCGGTACGCTAGGAATTTTCCCTTAAGTGCCAATTGTATGCTAGGAATTTTCCCTTAGGTATGAGCGATACGATAGGAATTTTCCCTAGGTATCAACAGTGCATTATACAGTTTGTATAGGCATTCGCCATATACCAAGCTGTTATACTTAGGTAAATTATTTGTCTGTCTGGTATAAGGTGAATTAGCAATGTATGTCTTATAGCCTTTTCTTAGAATATATATGCTTTGGGTTTGATTTGCCTAAATAATTTCTATCTGTCTGTAATCTATTGCTGGAGCAATAAAGTAGGAGAGTTTCTTATTCGCTTTTCCTTATTGTCGGTCTATTTTTTCAAATTCTGTTATATTCAGTCTAAAAAATTACATTTTATCATGTTGAGTTTCTCCTCGGTAAACACTATTTTTACTTATACATATCCCTCACTAAGTTATTGGACTTACACCTTGTGTTTCATAATCTTTCAGACAGGGATGGGCTCTGGTGGATGCTAAGTTTGGAATAAAGTATATAGTTGTTCTGTAATAGAACTGGAGCTAAAATTAAGTATGGAACTTATAACTGTTTGGTTGACCTTATAAACCTTGTGATGTATATATTTTGTTTGAAGATTGTAGTATAAGATGAAAGCAATGGCTTGATCTGTCAGAGACTATAATATAACTTAGTTTCTTGAACTCTTTTGATATATCCATTTTATAATTTATTTAGTATTGTTGGAGTTGTATCAATGTTAATTTTGAAATGTTTGAATTTATAGGCCTACTGTTGAATTAGAACTTTGAGAATTAAGTTTGAATCAGAGTAGTACCTTAGATTAGATGCTATCCCGAGGTGGTATTAGAGCCTTGGTTTAGATAACCTAGGTGTGAACGTGTGATAGAACTCTCAGTGACATCTAATTGGTTTATTTTGAATGTGCGCTTAAGGTATTGATAGGATTGTTAAGTCATAGCAGGACCGATAGAGTATAGTAGGATCCTAAGGCTTAGATTTAGAATTATATTACTTGATTTTGTAGAGATAAATTCTTGAATTATTGTAGGATGGCCAGCATATCTGACAAAGGAAAAGCGTTTGTGAACAACCACAATAACGAGACCCTAGAGGATGAGATCAAGGAATTGAAAGAGAAAAGGAATGCTGGGTGCTCAGGATTATCTGTATGATTGAATCATGGGTGACCTCGAATAGAAGCGTCTTTAAGTTAATATCACTGAAGCGTAGATCCAAGAGCTTTGCTCTTTGTGGGCTAATATGGAGGCAACATTTTAGACCTTGCAATCTAATTATAGGAGATCGGTATAGGTTTCTTACCTAGTGGTAGATGAGATAGGTCTTGCATTTGACTACTATGTAGAGCTATTAATTAAACCATTAGAGTTGGTCCCAGGATAGACATGAAGGCCAGTCCATCAAGCATTCACTAGATCCCCACTCTTGATCAAGGACAGGGTTAGCAATAGCAAGAGCAAGCATTAGAACCTGAGGTAGAACTAGAGGCCAAACCAGAAGAGGAATTGGAGGAAGAGTCTGAGGAGGAACTTGAAGAACCCCCAATGCAAATGTCAACCCAAAACCTCCAGTCATAGCACCACTTAAGATAGATGATGAAGAAGATCAGTAGATGATAAATGAGGCAAGCGAGCTATCTGATATCATTGACGAGGAGGAAGATTAGATGCGAACCTTAGCGTTGTAGTATTTTAGTATATTGGCAGGACAGTATTTGATGGCTCCTAATTATCAACCCTTGTAATGGCAGCGGACAACTTTATAACTATGACTGATATCTTTTCCCCTTTTCCTTTGAACATCCTATCATTTTATCTTTGACTAGGTGTTCTATTAGCATAGCTAATTTTGCTACCTTTGATTTGTATATACAATTTTGTAATCTGCTATTGCTAACCTATATTATGCTTATATATAACTCTTGGGGAAAATTATTTTTAACCGTTCTTTCTTGTTATGAGTATTGAAAGTTTACTTAAGTTATAATCGTTTATTTACTAAAACTTAAATTATTGAAGGGGTATTGAGAATTGGGATATTGACTTCAACTTTCAATTTTAGGTTGAGATATTCTTGAAATCTTAAGGTGGTGATGGCCTTCCATGACAGTGTCCCCAGACTTGCACCACCTCTATTTGGTCAGCAAGAAAGACCTCCTAGATAGTGATTTCAAGACCATCATGCCCCTAGACAAGGAGTTTTGACTTATTCTCGGATAGAGCAGAGAGAGGAGGTATCACAAACTCCTTTAGTTAAGCAGGCAATGAGACCTGCGTATTGAAGGGTGCAAAAGTTAGGCCATCAATTCAACCTATGGCTAAAAATTGAGCTTTAAAAACATTCCTTCATTTTCAACCCCTTAAGTTCCATGGAGAACCAGATGACCGAAAGGTTGAAAAATAGGTTGAAGACCTTAAGGTTATATTTGATACTTTGTGCTATCCCAATGAACAAAAGGTTTGGTTTGCCACATTTCTCTTGATGGGATCTGCTAGAAGTTAGTGAAAAATGATAGATCGTCATTAGGCAACCTTAGAACTTAGAGGGCATAGGACAATTTCACTAAAGAATTCATGGATAAATATATACCCATGGTGGTCAAGTAGTTTAAGGAACGTGAGTTCATGAATTTGATCAAAGGAAATCAGACTGTTAGTCAATATAAGGTAATCTTCAACCGGCTCATCCAATATGCACCCTATATTTAGAATGATAAAAGTTGAAAAATTCAATGATTTACTCAAGGACTATGACCAGAGTTAAGATAGGGTCTAGTTATCTTTGATTTACAAAATTTCAACATAGCAGTCAGCAAGGCACTGTAATTGAAATTGGAGCTGCAAAAAATTCAAAAAATAAAAAAAAAGGGTAAAAAAGGAAGATCATCTCTAGGTGGATCGAGTGGCACTAGCATGAAACCGTAGAGGCCACAAGCTGAGGATGTGACTTAGGGGACTACTCAAACAAATGGAATGATGAATCGGGCTCAAGAAAAGATACCAATACAATATGGATTTTGTGGGTCAATAGGGCATAAGGAAGCGAACTATTGGCAGAAGTAGGGTAAATGCCTACGGTGTGGTAATAGTGAGCATCTTAAAAAAGATTGCCCAGGGAAGAAAGGCTTAGTTCCAACAGAAAAAGAAAATCAGAAAAACCAGGACTGTGCTTATGCCCTCACTAGAGAAGACGTACCTAACCCTAATAAGGTAGTAGAAGGAATGATTACTATCTCCAAAGCTCTTGGTAAAGTGTTATATTATCATGGTGCTTTCTATTCTTTTATATCTATTTAATTCTATGCAAAACTAAATATGAAACCTAAAACTATGGCATATAAAGTAAAAGTGAGAACATCTCTGGGGGTAGGACTAGTTACTAATGTCATGTATCGAGATTGCCCGATTGTGATTGAAGGCCGAGTGTATCTAGCTAATTTAATACAGATGCCTATACAAAAATATGATGTAATTCTTGGAATGGATTGGTTGTACAACCACCAAGCACAAGTGAATTATTTCACTAAGTACATAACACTCGGGGAAGGGACGTTGATATCTTCACATCTTTCCATAGATAAAACATCTCTAATACCAATCATATTAGCTATAAAAGCTAGGCAGATTCTGAATGAGGGGGGGCAAGGATTCTTGGCATACCTTATTAACAAACTTAGAGACATAGTCACGATTGAAGAAGTAGAAGTGGTAGTGGAATACCTTGAGGCATTTCCTGAGGAGTTAAACTCGCTATCCCCCGATAAGGAAATAGATTTTGTTATTCATACTCTCCTTTGGGATACACCATTTTCCAAAACTCCGTACCAGATGGCACCTACCGAACTTAAAAAATTAAAGAGTCAGCTACAGGAGGTGTTAGAGAAGAAATTTATCAGACTCAACATATCATTTTAGGGAGCTCCAGTGTTGTTTGTCAAGAAAAAAGATGGGTCTATGAAAATGTGCATTGATTATCAAGAATTGATCAAGATTACTATTAAGAACAAGTATCTACTACCCCATGCAAAAGAGTTATTTGACCTTCTATAGGGATTAAGAATCTTCTCAAAGTTGGATTTAAGGTAAGGGTATTATTAGCTAAAGATTAGAGAAGAGTATATTCTAAAGATAGCTTTCAATTCTCGATATGGCCACTAAAAATATATGGTGATGCAATTCGGCATAACCAACACCCCAGCAGCATTCAAGAATTTGATGCACCAGATATTTAGACTCTATTTAGATCAATTTGTAGTAATCTTTATTGACGACATCTTAGTTTTCTCTAAGTCCAGAAAGGAGCACATGAAGTACTTACACATAATTCTGAAAACCCTAAGAGAAAATCAGATATATGCCAAGTTCAGTAAGTATGAGTTTTGGATAGAGAAAATAGCCTTCCTGGGTCATGTAATCACCTAAAATGGGATAGAAGTTTACCCTTCCAAGACAGAGGTGCTTGTTAATTGAAAAAGATCTGAGAGTGTTACAGAGATTCGACGCTTTCTGGGATTGGCTGATTACTATCGAAGATTTGTTTAAGACTTCTCCAAGATAGCTAGCCCACTAGCCAAGTTAATCCAGAAAGAGGAGCCATTTGTTTGGAATGAAGAGTGTGAGAAGAGCTTCCAAGAACTGAAGAACTGTTAGACTACAATACTAGTATTAGCCCTTCTAGATGGGTTGAAAGATTTTGTGGTATATACAGATACCTCACATAAGGGGTTAGGATGTATGTTAATGCAAAAAGGGCATGTTATTACCTACGTATTTGGGAAGTTAAAGCCTCATGAGGAAAACTACCCCACACATGATCTGGAGTTGGCAGCAGTTATCTTTGCACTATCAAAATTGAGGTACTACCTTTATGGGGCTACATTTGAAGTGTACATAGATCACAAAATCCTCAAGTATCTATATTCACAAAAGGATTTGAACATGAGACAGTGAAGCTGGATAGAATTCTTGGAAGATTATGACGTTTCCATCAATTATCATCCTAGAAAAGCGAATGTAGTAGCAATACTTTGAGTCAAAAAGTAGGAATGGCTCATTTTAAAGGCACAAAGATATCAGAAAAAGTTGAAAGCAAGTGCTATGATAAGACTAAAATAACAAGTTTGGATTGCAAGAGTGAGAGTACAACCATAACTGTGTGAAGAAAATCGGCGAGCTCAAGCTAAAGAGAATTGGATGTTGAAATAGAAAGAAATGGTTAAAAGCTCTATATAGTCTGAATTCAGCATAGATAGCTAAGGTATTCTACTCAATAGAAATAGAATCTATGTACTAGAAAATATGAAGGAAAGGATATTGAAAGAGGCACATCGAACAAGATACATTGTGCATCTTGGAGAAACAAAGATGTACCAGGACTTAAAGAAACAGTTCTGGTGGAACGATATAAAGAAAGATGTAGCAGACTTTATGCAAAAATGTTTGACCTGCCAGTTGGTGAAGGCAAAACACCAACGACCATGAGGTTTGTTGCAGTTGCTTCTCATCCTAGATTGGAAATAGGAACAAGTGACTTGGACTTTGTGATCAATTTGCTAAAGGCCAGAGGAGGTTATGATAGTATTTGGGTAGTAGTCGATTGACTAACAATGTCCTCACACTTTCTACTAGTCAGAGCTGACTATAAGGTCAAGAAATTGACATAATTAACCTTAAGGAGATTGTCAAATTGCATGGAATCCCAGTGAGTATTGTGTCTGATAGGGTCCCTAAATTTACTTCGAGACTTTGGAAGAGTTTACGAAGATATCTAGGAATAAGATTGTAATTTAGTTTAGTAGCTTATCCTTAGATTGATGGATAATCAAAAAGAGTCATTCAAATTTTAGAGGATATGTTGAGGGCATGTGTTCTAGACTTTGGTAGAAGTTGGACTTGACATCTGTCTCTAATTGAATTTACTTATAACAATAGCTATCAATTGGTCATTTAAATGGCACCATATGAAGCATTGTTTGATCGAAAGTGTCAATCCCCACTATACTGGGATTTATCAAAATATAATGGTACCACTAAAGTGTCTCCAAGGATTATAAGGCTTGACCTAATCTAAGAGATTATAGAAAAGGTGCATATTAAAAAATAGAGGATGAAGGCTGCTCAGGACTGACAGAAACGTTATGCTAATAGACGAAGAAAAGACCTAGAATTTAAGATTAGCGATCGAGTGTTTCTCAAAGTGTCGCTGTGGAAAGGTTCAGAAGAATAGGCAAAGGTGGAAAACTAAGTCCAAGATACACAGGGCTATATGAGATATGCGAAAGAATTGGACCAACGGCTTATCGTCTAGTGTTACGCAAAAGTTTAGCTGAAATACATAATGTCTTTTATGTGTTGCAGCTATAGAAGTATTACCTAGATTTGTCTCATATCATATCTCATTAAGAATCGAAAGATTCCTTAGGTGAAGGTGTTGTGGCATAATCATCATATTGAGGAAGCAACTTGGGAATAGGAGGATCTCATGCACCAACAATATCCCGAGCTATTTCAATATTCAGGTGAGAATCTGGGGACAAGATTCCTTTAGGGGAAGAGGTCTATAACACCCCTAAAATTTTATTAATTTTATTTATAATATAAAATTTTATTATTAATTAGGGATTTTATGAATTTTATATTATTAATTATTTTAAAAGTTTTGTGGGCTAAATTATAATTTTTGTAGACTTAATTGTGTTGACTTTTGAACAATTGAGGTTAATCGCAATTTTCTAAAAATTTGGGGTAAAATTGCATAATTTAAAATTTTATTTAAAAAAATTTGAAAAAAATCAAAAATCAGATTTTTGGATTGGGCATGGCCCTTTCCTTCTCATGTTTTTCCTTCATTTTTCCTTTTTCCTTTTTCCTTTTTACTTTTCTTTCTTCATTTTTCCTCTCTTTTCTTTCTTCTTCACCGAACCACCACCACCATCCTCCGGCCATCTCTTTAGCGACCTTTACACCTCTCTAAACCCATCAATATCTTCCTCTCACTATCATCTACACCCTCAACCCCTCAAAACCACTAATTGAGCGGTAGAGCAGTGGCGATGAGAGGTGACTAAGGAGGCCAACCTAGGGTGGCTGTTGGGCTTCTTAGCTTTTGATGACTATTAATAATTCTAAGGGTTGTGTTTGGAAGCACTAGATGTGAGGAGCTCAATGGTGCCCTTGAATGGTGACTCCAATGACGGTGGGACGGTGATCGGAACTCGACGGAGAAAGAAGAGAGTTGTCAATTTTTGGCACATTCTAGTGTCTACGCTACTCAAAATTGAGAACGGAAGGTAGCATTGGAATTTTTGTGATGAGAGGAACAATTCTGTGGTGGAGTTGAGTTTATTGATGATAGACAGTAGCCGACAATGGCAGAGAGGCAGTCTTCTCATCTTGACGTGGTAATCGTCCTGGTATTTTTAGTTTATGATTTTGAGCCCTCGTTAGTGAGATTGAATTTTTTATTCATTTATTATATGTTATATATATGTGCATGCATGCTTGCATGCAGTTGCTAGTTTTCATCCAAGTTACCTTTGAGTTGATATATGTATTTTGATGATTATTTTCCTATGCGAGGAATAGAAAGATGAGAGATATGATTTTTGGACCCATATGTTAGTTAATAATATGTTGAATATAAATTTTGATGTTGGGAATCATTATAAGTTAAATACTATTGGAATGGGAATTTGACTAGGGATTTATACATGAATGTTGATTCTAGAGAATTTTAACTCGTGGCATATTTTCTTGATTAGGTGATGACGAGCTAGGTACCGATGAGTAGTAGGATTGATTTTTTTTACTATTGCTATTTGGGACTGCAAAAGGTGAGGGTCTCCCACTCTGGGTTGTTTCTTTGTTAAGCTACTATGAATTATTGGTAACTCCTATGAGGGTCTCCCATTTTCGCATTACATTTCTTATCTATGGTTGTAATTAGCCCCTGTGTGGATTTTACTGTTTTTGAACCATATTCTAATTTGTGTTTGAAATCTATCTATTATCTATTATCTAACTTGATTACCCTTGTGAGGGTTATTTTTTATGTCGGTTCTATTTTTTATCCATTCTGGTGCCCAAAACGTTTGTTTGTTGTCTGTTATTCTGATAACTATCAGTCTTATATCTGTATTGTATCTATTTCCTTATCATATCTATTATCAACTCTATGTTTATTGGCCATGTTGGCTTATCTATTCTCTATTTACTATTTTTTGTTGCCTTTGAAGCATTTTATTTTGTTTTGTTATAATTTGTTGATTCGAAACCAATAGTGCGTTAGGGATTTCCCCCTGGACATCTGTATGAGTGGTTACTCTATTATCTATATGGTGATTATGTAGGCCAAGAGCTATACTGGGTGAATTGTTCGGTTATGTAGGGGCATGCTAGGGATTTCCTCCTACATGTCACCGGTACGCTAGGGATTTCCCCCTAGGTGCCAACCGTATGTTAGGGATTTTCCCATGGGTACAGGCAATACACTAGGGATTTCCCCCTAGGTATTAGTGGTGCGCTATACAGTCCGTATAGGCATCTACCATATACTAAGTTGTTACGCGTTGGTAAATTATCTATCTGTCTGGTATAAAGTGAATCTGCTATGCGTGTCTTATAGCCTTTTCTTGGAGTGCATATGCTTTGGGTTTGATTTGCTTAAATAATTTCTATCTGTCTACAATTTGTTCCTGGAGCAATAAAGTAAAAGAGTTTCCTGTTTGCTTTTCCATATTGTTTGTCTGTTTTTCCAAATTTTGTTATATTCAGTCTAAAAAATTACATTTTATTGAGTTGTGTTTCTCCTCGGTGTACACTATTGTTACTTGTACATATTCGTCACAAGTCGTTGGACTTACCCGCTCTGTATTTCATAATCTTTCAGATAGGGATGGGCTTTGGTAGACACCAAGTTTGGAATGAAGTATATAGTTGTTTTTTAATAGAACTGGAGCTGAAATTAAGTATGGAACTTGTAATTGTTTGGTTGACCTTATAAACCTTGTGATGTATATATTTTGTTTGAAGATTGTTGTATAAGATGAAAGTAATGGCTTGGTCAGTCAGAGACTGTAATATAACTTAGTTCCTTGAACTCTTTTGATATATCCATTTTGTGGTTTATTTAGTATTGTTGGAGTTGTATCAATGTTAATTTTGAAATGTTTGAATTTATGGGCCTACTGTTGAATTGTAACTCTGAGAATTAAATATAAATCAGAGTAATGCCTCAACTTAGGTGCTGTCTCGAGGTAGGGTGCTACATATAAAAGTATATAATATAATTTTTTATTCATACTTATATACACAATATGTGTATATATATAGACCACAAGAAAATAGGTTAAGCGAGGCATATATTTAGTGATGTTAAGTCTCAACTGCCACAAAATATTAATTTAACAGTGGTTAAGTGGCGATTTATTCAAACTGCTATGGAATTCATAATAAATGATGGTGGTTAGTGTAATCACCACTGAATGAATAACTTCAAGTTGGCTTTTCTAAACCATTGCAATTAATAATATTATTACTTTTGCTTGTTAGATTGCCCTTTGTTTTTTACTTTAAAAGGTTTTTTCCATAAGTTTTTAATATATATATGTAATGCCAATTATTTTTGATAAATATTTTTTTTATAAATTTCTTATATAAAGCATTTTATATTATAAGCACTTCTATAAAATTTAAAGAGGTATTCATTTATTTTTAAAATTTGAGCATACTCCTGCAATAATTTAGACTGTATGAATTTTAAGTTTTTATTTTATTCATATAATGGAAAGCTTATTTTAAAAGATAAAATTTTATATTTTTATAAGCTTAAAAAATTCTTATAATATCTTTTCATTAAAAACTTAGCCAAACACCCACTTAGTCTATATTTCTACTTGTCTATTAATATTATATACTTTGATTACTAAAATGAATTATTATAGTATTTTCTTTACCCAAAACTCACAATGCAATAATATTACTCATTTACCTAACTATTTATATATATATAACAAAATTTCTTTGCTCCATGCAACTATGTTATATAATTATCCCACACTTTCGGTTTATTTCTTTTAGTTCACGATTTGATACTCTTATTTTATTTATACAAATGACAATTACTATTTTATTTTTTAAAAGAACAATATTATTCAAAATATTCTAATAAATAATTATATCATATCAATAATTTTCAAAGCTTATTTTTAATAGCGTAAAAAAATTCACACCTTTTCCTTTTTTGACTAATATTTTTAATAATTTTATTTTATTTACATTAAGAACTAAGGGAATAAATGCGATGAGATGATTCTCGAACAGTTCGAGTTTATCAGATAAATGAGCCAAGCTAAGCTTAATAAGTATAAGTATGTATGCACATATCTATATTAACAAAGATCACCTATAGGCAAGTAGGTAAATGGCTTCTTGGAGGCAGTGATAAGTGTGGGTTTGAGTCCTTGCGGTGGCAAATTTTGAGTTGCCATTTCTAGCTTTGGGTTGGCATGTGCACATGGGCGTGTGAGCTGATAGGTGTGGGTAGTTAGGCGTGCAGTAGGTGCGGGCAGAATGGACATCTAGCCCAAAACCTATTAGGCTTACATTGGGCATCTGCCAGTTGGAGTGGCCTATGGACAAGACGGCTTAGTTCATAGATTCGGGTGGGTGGGCAGGCATGCAGGCAAGTGCATTGCCTTTGGGCCTAGTTTGGGCTTCAGCCAGTTGGAATGGTCCATGGAGTAGATAAGTCTAGATTGGGCTTCGAAAGACGGCCTAATTAATGTTTGGCACACCAACTAGCAACCCAATGCTAGTGATATTGGGCTTGAAAAAGTAATGTATTACATGTGCTAAATTTAACAAAACTTTTAAACTCTTTAACGAAGCTCTTAGTTATCTATTCCATTAATAACGAAATGCTTATTTTGAATTAAAATATTTTTTAATTATTTGTAACCAAATATTTTCTTACATAAACAATTAGTAACTATACCTAATTAAATAAATAATATTATTATAATATCCATTAGTAACGAAAAATAAATTGCAACAAAACTACCAATATTTTGGTAACTAAGAATTTCGTTATGTTATAGAAATATATTGTAACTAATGCACTTTTTTGGTACTAATGTCATATTTTTGGTAATGATACATTTTGTTGCTATAAGGTCATCATTCATAACAAACCATAAATTTCGTTACTAAGAGTTTTTACAATGGAGCTTAGGGCACTAAACTTTAGTAACGAAAAATTCATTACCAATATTTTGGGCAATGAATTTCAGCATTATGGTAACAAAGTTATTCATAACTAAAAGTGTAATTTGTTGTAATATCACTTTGTAACCTCATCTTTGGAAACACCTTTTGAAATTTTTGCATCACTTTGCACAAGAATATTTTGGAATTGATCATTATAGAACACATAGAGATGCACTCGTCCTTACTAAGATAAGAAGTCGAATTCCATCTTGACTCTCACAAACTTCCATGTTTAGTAGCTCATGCTCAATCTCTACTAGAGTAGCCCACTAAGTTACCAAGGAGGATTTAAAGCATAAGGATCAAACACAAGATTACCATAGATCATCAAGCCAAAGGACTAATTATATGCACTAGTGCAAGCTTGAGAACTTGTTACTACCATCATCCAGTGGATTCTCTAGCAGGTTTTCAGTGCCTTATTCTCTAACATGCATCTATATCTCATAAGGGATTGCTTATGGAATGGAAAAACATCCAACCTTTAGATTTATGCATTATTAGTGCAAGTCTATCCTAATTTTAGATACCCTGTTTGAAAGAGATGTAATGCTAAGGATACAATTTAAAATAATTAAAAACTGAAATCTAACGTATATTTCACCAATCTAATGATCTAAATCATGCTTATATAATAGATTAAGGTTAGATTGTTACATCTCAAGCAAAATCCATCCAACAACTTGAAGTAGAGCTTCATTTCCCAAAGTCAAACTACTTCTGGCGCAAAAAAGCATGATCAACTTTTGATCCAAAACATCACCTCAGAATCAAGCTAAATATGGACCAAAATTTCACCAACTCTATGGAAAACATCTAGTAAAAATTTCAGCACCAAACTGCTTCAGTTAGACCTTTAATAGAATCCAAAAACGCACTGCTGGAACAGAGGATCACCAAAGCAAGCAATCCAAAATTCATCTTACCTCTAATGCCAAAGTCCACATAATAATTGACAATCCTTTCCTCCTCATTTTAGATGGAAAATTCAAGGACAAATAGATTTGGTATTCGGCCAAAAATGGTGAGGGAGGTGAAGAAGAGATGGAGCCTCAAATTATAAGAGAATCACTTTTGGAGAGAATTTTGGATCTAACTTTTAGAAGCACAAAATGTGTGAATTTCTTAGTGCTAGAAGCGCCTCCCCTCTATATCTATATATAGAGTTGAGATGGTGTGATGCCATGGTGGCATCACACCATCCTCACAGTAGGGGTGGCACCTAACCATGCCCACTTGCAAGCATCTTGCAAGTTGCATGTTAATTTGTGTTGAATTTAAATTTAATTTGGAATTTACATTTCATCTCATGAAATCTCTACCTAATTAAATTCTAATTCAACATCAAATGAACATTTCATTAGAATTCTCCCTCCAAACTCAAATTTTCATTTTAATTAAATTAAATACTTCAATTTAATTAAACTTTGACTTAACTTTTAAGTCAACTAGCTTAACTCTTTAAGCTAGATCTTATTAACTTAACACTTAAAGTTAACTTAATCAATTAATAGTCATGAGGTACCAAATTAAAATAGCACTTAATTTAACTCCTTAAATTAATTAGATCAATTTAATAATTAAATTGATCAAGCTGTGATGACTAAAAATTACATTAATCGATTCCCTTAATTTTCGGACACCTTGGAATTCTTCTAACCCTTAGAAAATTTTCCTCTATATTTAGGATTATCGATTAGATTTTGTGTGTGACCCATTAGGTTTTACCACTGATTGGACATGAGCTTACAACCTTTCTAACTTTAGAATATCATATATTCATGTTAGTTTAAACTCCTTTAAACTAATCAACTCAATTCAATTAATCTCTATTAATTGAAGAGTACGCAATCTCCATGGTTGATGTCCAACCTCAAGCTCATAGAGCTCAACAAATTGGCCAAATGATGCTTTTGGTAAACCATTCTAGCTCTACGCATACAATGCAAATATGGCCTTTCCATTTTATATCTCCATGAAAGAGGCCTAGGGCAAAATATTTGTTGGCTTTCTAATAGACTTGATACTATGCATCTATTCTTAATGTCCAATTTTAATTTATGACCTCATCTTTGGAAAATCTGTAACAACCATAAATTTTAGTATTTTGAAAATAAGGATTTAGAATTTAAGATATTTATTAGTTGGATTTTAAGGCTTGAAAAGATAGATGAAAAGTACTTAATTATAAATTTTGAAAATTAGGGGTCAAAATATAATTAAGCAAGACTTGATTTAACCTTATTTGGAATTGTTGGGAGCTGAATTGTAATTTTTGAGGACTTAATTGCATGCTTTGGATAAGCTTGAGGCTTGCAAGGAAGACCTTAAGTTAATTAGGGTTTCATCCTTACTTTTACTAAGTTCTTAGACTCAATTGCATTACTTAAATTTCCTAGGGACTAAGTTGCGAAAATGGAAAATGGGATTTTAATAAACAGATAGTAGACTTTCTTTTTTCTTTCTTCAATTTCCCTTCCTTTTTCATTTCTTTTTCTTCATTTTTTCTCTTCAATCACTAGACCGACTACCACACATACCATCGGGGATGGTCAATTTCCCTCCAAACCAACATCCTATTTGAACGCCTCTCACTTTCAGCTCTCTAGTGACACCAACACTCACAACTGAAGGCCACTGAAGAAGCACGGTGAAGTAGAATGAAAAATTGAGTTCATGGTGGCAACTAGGTTTGCTATTTTTCAACATCTAATGATGACTTTGAAGAGTGGTTTAAGTAATACTCATCGAGGAGAACCACGTAGAACCCTTGCATGGTGGAGAAACGTGGCGGTAGAGATAGGTGGTTTTGGAAGTTTAAGTTGATGGTTAACCTCTTTTTAAGTAGAGAAATAGAAAACTAAGGGTACCATTGGAAAGCTCTCGACGAGAGGTGTCTAATGGTGGTGGTGTTGAACTTTTCAACGACAGCAGGTGGTGGTGGTTAAGAGATAGAATTTTCATCTCGTTCCCAAGAGTACATGCATGTAAATGGATTGTCAAAATTTTGACTCATTTGTGAGATATTGGTATATAATGATGATTAGTGCATATGTGTTTGCATTTTTGTATATACACATTTTGATCTTTACCAAATCTTGTAAATTCATGTATTATGATAGAAATAATCGATCATGACTCCTATGCATAAAAATAGAGCAGTTTTGACTAATTAAACGAGCCTATTGAATTCAATTGGTATTATTCCATGTAAACTATAGGTTATATAGTATACTAAGTGTAGAAAACCTTAATTTTATGTAACTAGGATTTAATCAACTAAAGTTCGAATTTTATTGGCAACTAGATTACTATGATCAATATTGAGTATCAATAGGATAATTACTCAGAATTGAGCTGTTATGGGTATGATTCTAAGTATTAATGATTGTTAGAGTTGAACATGAATTTTGATATAATTATTCTTTTGAATAGGTGATGAAGGATTTGAGGATCAGTAGAGTTTAACCACATCATTGATGTGATTAAGGTAAGGAAGGCCTATCATTGTGGATTATTGACTTGTATAAGTCATTCGTTATTTGATTGTATACCTTATGAGGTTCCATCAATCTAATACCTATCATTGTTTATTATAATTTTTTAAAATTTGAAACCAATGAAGGTTTGCCAATTTGGCACATTTTTCTCACTATCTGTTATTTGTGATAAGGCTCCATGTGGGTTTTTTATTTTTGTACTGTAATCTGATCGTTTGAAATTTGAATTTGGGTTGAATTCTGATTTGTATTTGTTATCTAGTTTGAATACCCCTATGAGGGTCTACCAACTGATGTTTGCTTTGTTTAAAGCTCACTCATAAATTCTTGTACCCTTGTGAGGGTTTACCAACCTGGCTTTGATTCATATCTACCCGTTCTTATAGAAAAACTCCTGTGAGGGTTTGTTCCTATTTGAGTACTAACTGTATTGTGTTATTAAGATTTGTGAACTATTTGACATCTCATTTGATTATCTGTTTATTGATTTGGACACCCTTGTGAGGGTTATTTCCTGATTCTATTTCTATTTCTTATATGTTCTAGCACCTAGAACTTCTGTCTGTTATAGGTCCTCTGACTGTTTTGTCAGTAGAACCATTCTATTATCTAATTGTTCTGTTATTTGATCATTCCATTATCTGTCTATTCAATTATTAGAGTCTGAATTTGAATGGTATTATGGGTTCATTCTATCAGTAATTTATCATACACTAAGCCGTTACACTTTGGTAAGTTAGTTTGTTGGTGTATTTTTTATTCATTCTGTCAATAATAAGTTCTGTACCAAGCTAATATGCCTTGGTAAGTTATGTACCAAACTATGCTTGGGTAAGTTCTGTACCAGGTTATCATGTTTGGATAAGTTTTGTACCAGGTTGTCACACTCAGGTAAGTTTTGTATCTGGTACATTGCATGGGTAAGGTATGTACCAAGCTGATATGCCTAGGTAAATTTTGTACCAAGCTATGCTTGGGTAAGTTTTGTACCAAGTTACTATGTTTGGGTAAGTTTTATACTAGGTTGTCACACTTGAGTAAGTTCTGTTTGAATTGTATAAGTTCTGTACCAATTAGTTATGCTTGGGTAAGTTCAGCTAATCAGTATAAGTTTCTTCTAATATGTTTGAGCAAGTTTAGTTCAATTTGATTGGTATAAGACTGTTTTGATATTTGACTATATTATGATCATCCGTATTCTTACTACTTTTGACTGTATTCGATCGTATTCTGATTGATAGATTATTTCAGAATTGTCTAACTATTTCTTAACTATTTAACTATATCTTGATATGTTCTATTTGACTGTTCAATTATGATTTGTTGAGTTGATTTATCCTTGACAGATCTCTATTACATGCGATTACAATTATCCCTCACTAAGTTCTTTGGACTTACCCTTTCCCCCATTTACCTTGATTTTCTCAAGCAGGATCAGGTAATAGACTTAGATTTGAATCTTGGATTGGTGAATGGAGTTTTGCAATAAAATAGATGTGCATATATGTATATAGGTTTCTTTAAGTGCTAAGTGTTATCTTAGAAATATTGTAACATGTAATGCTATATTATGACTTAAGGTATATAAATATTTTGTTGGATGTTATGAGGCTGTTAATGTGTTTTGATGAAGGTTGTTAAGTTTGGAATCTATTGCTATATGTCTTTGATAAATTTGGAAAAATTTCTAAGGGGCTCATTGAATATATTGCTTATATATAGGCTTAAATTAAGATCGAACTGGAGTGGTGCCTTAACTTAGGTGCTATCTCGAGTAAAGATGCAACAAAACCCTTTTCCAAATCATCACATTGCTATAACCAATGACTCCTTGGAATTGATCATCATAGAATGCATAAGAGATGCACTCGCTTTTCACAAAGACAAGGAGTTAGATCCTATCTTGGATCTCATAAACCTACATGTTTAACTACCTCATGCCTAATCACCATTGACACACTTGTTAGGTGGCCAACGTGGAGTCAAGTATGAGGACTTGAACATAAGGTTACAATGGATCCTCAGGTCCAAGGACTAATTATATGCACTAGCGTAAGCTAGAGAATTAGCCATTACCGACTTTCCACTATAACTATCTAGTGGATTCTTTAGGTAGGTCTCCAATACCTCATTCTCTAACAAGCACCCACTAACATATGCCTAATCACACATGGTTTGCTCATGGAATGGAGCAATATCTAACCCTTGGATTATGTATTGTTAGTGCAAGCTTATCCGAATCTTAGATGCCTTGTCTCATAAGATTCTATAAATTAAGATATTTAAGATCACGATTGTATAAGACTTATTCCATGTTCACCACTTAGTGTGTGACCAAGTCTCATAGTTTGGTGTGATCTAAGGGCCTCAACCATATGCTAGTGAAGTAATACAAACATATGATGAAGATGGCCATTTATGAGAATATTATTCAATCAAGATTGTATCATAAGTGAAATAATTTTTCACGCCAATCTTATTGGCTTGCGGGGAACTATTCCAACAATCTCTCACTTGCCTTTAAGCCAATTCTTCATAGTCTTAAAACTTATCTTCATAAGATGTTCTTTAAAGACCTTTTGCAATAGGGGTTTAGACAGTGGGTCTGCTATATTCTCCTTTAAGGCAACTTTATCCACTTAGTTGTTACTTTTTTCAATTGATATCTCATATCAAATGATATCGCATTTATTATATTTGGATTATAGATGAGATCTTAGCTCAAATCTTAAATTGTCTTTCAAAGACAACAATGGGCTCATGCACGCTAGGCATTGTATCTAATTCTTGGATGAGGTTTCATCTAATCACCTTTCTTTGCGGTTTCAAAAACCCCTAATTATTTCACCTTAGTGATGGAATTGGCCGTGGTGTCTAGATTGGAGCTCTTCCAACATCCCCTACCGCTATTAAGGAAAAATATAAATCTAGAAATAGATTTGAGTTGAAAACTTGAGTCCAAAAACCCCTTGGGTTTCAATTCTTCATTGCCGTATACTAAAAACAATTTCTTAGTCCTTCTTAAGTACTTCAAGATCATTTTTATGGCCATTTAGTGACTCTCACCAGGGTTAGATTAGAACTTGTGTGTAACATTTAGAGCAGTGCCATATCCAGTCTTGTACATTGAACTATATATATTATGCTTCCTATAATGGATGGATAAGGTATCTGGGACATCATTCATCTCTCTACTATAGTCTTCAGGGCCATAGACTTAGAGAGATGAATACCATGTCCCGTAGGAATGAATCTCTTCTTGGATTCTTTTATACTAAACTGTTTTAGTATTTTGTCAATGTATTGGGTTTAGGATGGCCCCAGCATTCTCTTTGATCTATCTCTATAGATTCATATTCTCAATACATTAGATTATTCTCTCAAATCCTTCATGGAAAATTGAGTATACAACCACACTTTAGTACACTCTAACATGCCTATCTCATTACCAATGAGAAGGATGTCATCAATTTAAAGCATAATAAACCAAATATTACTCTCACTAGTCCGTTGTATATAGAAGGTCTATACACATTTTTGAAAAAGCCAAATAATTTGACTTTCTAATCAAAATATATGTTCTAAATTTGGGATGCCTGTTTGAGTCCATAAATGGATCTTTGGATTTTGCAAACATTTTGCTCACTCCCCTTAGATGTAAAACCTTATGATTGCTCTATATAAATATCTTTATTCAATGATTCCATTAAATAAAGTAGTTTTCACATTCATTTTTCATATCTCATAGTCATAATATACGACTATGGCAAGTAGAATCCAAATAGAATTAGGCATTGCAACCGGTGAAAGGTTTCCTTGAAATCAATATCAGGTTTTTGAGTGTTACCTTTATCACTAGTCACTTCATAAAGGTCTAACCTCTCCATCAACTCCTAGCTTTTGCTTATAGATCCCCTTGCAACCAATGGGAACAATTTCCTTTATTAGATCTATCAAAGTCCATACTTTGTTTGAGTACATAGAGTCTATTTTGAATATTATGTCTTTAAACCAATATCCTAAGTTTATGTCCAACATAATTGCCTGATAGGTATTCGAATCTATTCCAATTGGATGGTCTCATGAAGAAATTTGAACATTTTAGGTGGCTTCTTGATTTAGTCCAACTTTCTTAGAGGTCGTGTGTAAGGCCCTTTGATGCTAATTTGTTTCTACTGCTTGTGGGATTTGTTCATCATCTTGAACTTTATCAAGTTCAACAACAATATCTTTTCTATCAAATAGAAATTTCCTTTTCCAAAAGTTGGTATTTCTCAAGACAAACACCTTTTGTTTTGAGGGATCATTGAAGTAATAACCCATTAACTCTTTAGGTATCCCACAAACTTGTATAAAGAGGATCAACTATCTAACTTGTCTCCCACTAACCTCTCCACATATATGGAAGACCCTTAAACCTTTAAGAAATGATAAGAGGGTGTTTTTCCATACCACATCTCATGTGGAGTCTTTGGCACAGCCTTTGAGGGTACTACATTTAGTAGCTTGTAGCTATTTCTAAGGTATATCCCCAAAAAGATAAAGGCACATTGAAAAAGCTCATCATGGAGCCTTGGTCATTTTTTCCTTGTTAAGACTCACAAGTTGCAATCATTTAGTACTTTGAGAGCTTCTATCTTGGTCATCTAATTTTTAGAGATATGCCCAAGTCTTGTATGCCATCGAATGACATCTTTTGGATATCTAATTTTTACTTACTCAATCGAATGTACATTAGAGATGATTAAGAATCCAAAAATGTATAATCTTTTGTTAAGTGTACCATGAGCAACTAGAGAACCAATTTCTTTAATGCTTTCAATCTCTCATTTGATATAAAAGGATCAAATCCTTCATTATCCAAACGAGAATTGAAATATCATTCTCAACGATATATGATACATATTAACAAAGATTCAATACAAGTATAAAACTCCCTTCAATATAAGCCGCAACTACTGCTCCTTTACCAAGGCGGTGGATCATATCTACATCACTTAGTTTTATTCTTTTTTCTATTCATTGTAACAAATTACAAAGATAAGAACCATATGAGATTTCATATATCCATGATGAAGAATATATCCATAAATGCACTCCAATAAAGTACATACCCTTCTCAAGGGTGCCAAGGTATTGCTTGCAATACTGCTTCTAATGGCTTATCTTGCCAAAGTAGAAATAAATAACATCAACTTTATTCTCTATAATCTTCTTGATTCCTCTGGATACCTTTAATAGGTGCTTTCCCTTAGAGGAAGAACTTTTCTCCTTTTACCTCCATTTCTAGAACCCTTACTGCCTGTAGAGTTCGAGGAGAAAACAAATGTCAAAGGTTTGCCGTTGTCATGGTAGTTTCCTTCTAGATCAACATTTTCATCAATAAAACTCGACGAGGATGTGAGGATCAAATCTGCATGGAGATCATTGTTCATCACTAAGTTCAGGTTGAAAAGTTTTTTTAAACCTAATCATCTTTAGACCATAGTCAATGATACATGACTACTTATTCATCCTGGCTTGAAAAATCTCCTTTAACAACATGAACTTCTCATACCTTGTTTACTTTACAAGTTTTGTAAACTTAAACCAAAGTACTATTCATGTGTCTTTGGGATTCTTGAAGCTTGTAGATAAGATAATAGGATAGGACAATCTTTAACCCAATCTGTGAACCTTTCATGTCTCTCTCAATCTACTTTAATTCCATGGGATGAGGAAAACCATGATATAGGGCATTTGCCTATTTCTTAGAATCTAGACAGTTTTAAGGTTTAATAAAATGTGGAAGTTTGGCCTGGTTAGTTTACTGATTTCCAAAATAATGTTAAGTGGATTTATACTATTATTGAGATTTCACAAATCACCAAGGTGAAAAAGAGAATATAAGCTTGTGATTGAATAGTGATATTTTGAAAACATGTTTATGGTCATTCAAGCATGTCTTTTTTCTCCTACTATTTTATCAAATCCTTTACCCCCCTGGAAGGATTCAAAAAATCATATTTACTAGTAAGAATCAAGAATCCAAAGACTTACAAGTTGACCCCCATCATCGAGTGCCATCTATGAACAATCTAAAGGATAAGCAACACTTGCTAATCACATCACATGCAACTCTTGATATATTTTGCCTCACTCTGTATTTAGACCCACAACTCATGCGACATCTACACTACTAAGTGTTAAGTTGAACCTACTAATCAAGCTTTAATTTAAGACCACTCCACAACATCCCTCATGATCAAGTACTAATGTGTGGGAACCTTCAAATTAAAGGTGCATTGTATGATAAGTATATGCTCACAACTTTCCTCCTAAATATGACCCCTGTGATCGAGTACCATCATTGGTAGTGTCATCATGGCTTATACTATTAGTAAAAGGCATCAACTAATTAATTTTTTTTTTTAATTTATATCCATTTTAACTTAATATTTGAAAACACTTAGACATTCTAAGTGAGAGAATTTCAAATTTTCTTGCCAAGATCTCACCAATTTTATCTTTTTATTTAGGTTTTCTATATCCTAATCTATGCATCACACACATCAATAAGATATGAAAAGTATAAATAAGTAAATGTGCCTAGCATGCTCATAGGGTGGGATGATCATGAGCCTAACCAAGTGATGCACTTAGAGCCATAGGTGCATCACTTAGTTGATTTTAGGTGGATTGATTAAATAAAGCTATTACATGAGTGTATCCCATACATTCATAGGTCTTCAAGCCTCTATGGATCTTCATTGCTTCTTGCAACTTTTACAAGAGAAAGAAAACCTCACTTTTAATGATTCTACTCTCATAACTTTTGCAAGATCGAGCAAGAAACGTGCAAACCTGATTTAATACAACCCATTTTAACAACTTGAAATCAATAAAATAAATGTTAAAGACTCCTGATCATTTTCATTCATTCAACACTTTAATGAACAATAAATAAATCAAGAATTAACATTTAATTTCAACAATTAAATGCTTGTCATGTAAACAATTAATTAGTCAAGCAAAAACACGCATAACATTTATGCATCCTATTTTTACCACAATTGGAGATTAAATTTAACAAAATTTAAGATAGCATTAATATGTCAAACATAGTTTTGAGAGCTTGCTCAACACTTGTGCATCCATTATGTGTGAAACAATACACTTTTGGTCACAAAAAGGAGCTAAAATCAAGCCAAGACCTAGACTAACCCACTACCCACCTAGGCTGGGTGCATAGACGCACAACAAGTCCTCACAAGGTATGCCCGCTGCTAGCCAATGCCCTGCTAGGCAAGGCAATGGTTCGGTAATGGGGCTATGCGACTTTTGCACTATTTTGCTCAACTTTTTGTGCACTAAACTTTTAGAAAAACTTCTAAACATTATTTCCACTCAATATAGATACAATTTCAGACCTAAAATAGTTTTTAAATTTGAAAAAAACCAAGAGCTCAAACATGCTTCAACAATAAAATTAAAATGAAATTCTCATTCCTCAAAAATCTCCAATTAAGTCTAATCTAATTGGATCCAAAAATGACCAAAACAAATTGAGGCTAAATTAAAACATGCTATATCAACATATATCATAATCCAATTCTAAATTAATATTTAACATTAGCAAATCATGAATCAAATTACACTTACATATGAATTAACTATTAAAACACATATTAGCATAATTTCAATTCATCATCAAAGGAGCCACAAGCATCATCATTCAAACACTCCAATCCATGTTTTAGAACAAGTTTTTGAAGATATAGATCAATTCATCACATGAATTAGTCAAAAGAAAATAAAAAATATAGCGTGAAATTAGGCTTTGATACCATTTGAAAGTGGTGTAATGCAAAGGATCCAACTTAAAATATTTAAAAAGTAAATTCTAACTTAGATTAAACTAATCCAAGGATCTATATCATGCTTATATATTGGATGAATGTCCAATTGTTACTTGTTAAGCAAAATCCAACCAAAAACTCAAAGTAGAGCTTCCTTCCCCAAAGGTAGATTGCTTCTGGCGCAATAGAGTGTGATCAACTTTTGATTGGGAAAATCACCTCAGAATCAAGCCAAATCTGGACCAAAATTTCAAAAGCTCGATGGAGAACCTCAAGTAAAAATTTCAGCACCAAAATCATTCAGAAAGACCTCAAACAGAAACCAAAAATGCATTGCTGGAATAAAGGATCACCAAAGCAAGCAATCCAAAATTCGTCTTGCCACTAATGTCAAAGTCCACACTCCAATTGACAATACTTTTCTCCTCAATTTAACTGGAAAAATCAAGGATAAAGTGATATGGTAGGAGGTCGAAAATGGTGAGGGAGGTGAAGAAGAGAGTGAAGCCTCAACTCATGAGAGAATTATTTTTGGAAGGAATTTTGGATCTAACTTTTAGATGCACAAAAGATGTGAATTTATTAGTGTTGGATGCCCTCTCCTCTATATCTATATATAGAGTGGAAATGGTGTGATTCCAAGGTGGCATCACACCCTCCTCAAGGTGGGGGTGCCACCTAAGCATGCCAACTTGCATGCATCTTGCTAATTATATGTTAATTTGTGTTAAATTTGAATTTAATTTGGAATTTACATTTCATCTCATGAAATATCTACCTAATTAAATTCTAATTCAACACCAAATGAACATTTCATTTGAATTCTCAATCCAAACTCAATTCTTCATTTTAATTAAATTAAACACTTTAATTTAATTAAACTTTGACTTAACTTTTAAGTTAACTAGCTTAACTCTTTAAGCTAGATCTTGTTAACTTAACTCTTTAAGTTAACTTGACCAATTGATAGTCATGAGGCACCAAATTAGATTAATACTTAATTTAATTGATCTTATTTTAACTTCTTAAATTAATTAGATCAATTTAACAATTGAATTAATCAAGCTGTGATGACTAAAAATTGCGTCAACCAATTCTCTCAATTTTCGGCCACCTTAGAATTCTTTTAACACTTAAAAAATTCTTGTCAATATTTATGATTGCCAATTGGATTTCGTGTGTGACCCATTAGGTTCTACCGCTTATTGGACATGGGCTCATAGCCTTTGTAACTTTAGAATATCATATATTTACGTCAGTTTAACGCCTTTAAACTAATTGACTCAATTTTTTTAATCTCTATTATTTGAAGAGTACCCAATCTCCATGGTTGATATCCAACCTCAAGCCCATGGAACCTAATAATTGGCCTAATGATGTTTTTGATGAGCCATTTTATCTCTAGTGTACCATGCAAATATAGTCCTTTCATCTTCTATCTCCATGACAGAGGCCTAGGGCAAGATATTTGTTGCGTCTCTAATAGCCTCAATACTATGCATCTATTCTTAATGTTCATTTCTAGTTTGTGGCCTCATCTTTGGAAAACCCTATTTCCAAATTATCACACTGCCTTAGCCAAGAACTCTTTGAAACCAATCACTATAGAATGCATAGGATATGCAATCGGCCTTCGCAAAGATGAAAAGTTGAATCCTATCTTGGATCTCATAAACCTCCATGTTTATGTACCTCATGCCCAATCACCATCGGAACACCAATTAGGTGGCCAAAGTGGAGTCAAAGTAGGAGGACCTAAACACAAGGTTGTAATAGATTCTCAAAATAAAGAACTAATTATATGCACTAGTGTAAGTTGGAGAACTAGTCACTACCAACTTGCTATTACCGCTATCTAGTGGATTCTCCAGGTGGGTCTCTAGTACTTTATTTTTTAACAAACATCCACTAACATGCACCTATATCACATATAGTTTGCTTATGGAACAAAGCAACATGTAACCTTTAGATTATGCATCGTTAGTGCAAGCCTATGCAAATCTTAGATGCCTTATCTCATAAGATTCTATGACTTGGTATATTTAAGATCACGACCATGTAAGACTTATTCAATAATCACCACCCAGTGCATGACCAAGTCCTATAGCCTTATGTGATCTAAAGGCTTCAACCTTATGTCAGTGAATTATTCTAAACATATGATGAAGATGGCTATTTATGAAAATATCATTCAATCAAGATTGTATTACTAGTGAAATAGTTTTTCACGCCAATCTTATTAGCTAAAAGGGTACTATTTCAACACTATCTCATAAGATCTTATAACTTATTCGATGATCGCCACCTAGTGCATGACCAAGTCCCGTAGTCTTGTGTGTTCTAAAGGCTTTATTCAAATGAAAGTGAAGTAAATAATGAGCATAATATGAAGATGGCCATATAGTGAATATCATCCAATCAAGGTTATGTTACAAGGAAACAGTTTCCAAGTCTAATCTAATGGGCTTGCAGGGTACCATTTCAACAATATCTTAATTTCTCTAAAGCTAATGCCCTATGGCCTTGAGATTCATTTTTCAAAATGTCCTTCAAATACCATTTGCAATAAGTGTTTAGTTAGTAGAACTGCTATATTCCCTTCCTAGGTAAGTCTATCCACTTAGATGTCACCTCTATCAATGATCTTCTAGATCAAGTGAAATCACCTCAAAATGTACTTGGATTGCTGATGACATCTTGGCTCTTTAGCTTGTGCTGTTGTTTCATTGTTTTCATAGAAGACAACTACTGGCTTAGCAATGCTCGATACTACATTCAATTTTTGAATGAATTTTTTCATCCAAACACCTTTTTCTACAACTTTCGAAGTTGCAATATATTTTGCCTCTATGGTAGAGTCAGCCGTGGTGTTATGTTTGTAATTCTTCCAACTCATTGCACTGCTATTAAGGTAAAATATGAATCCAAAAATGGATTTTAGGTAATCTACATCAAATTGAAAATTAGAATTTAAAAACCCCTCAAATTTCAATTCTCTATTGTAGTAAACCAAAAATATGTGCTTAGTCATTCTTAAGTACTTAAGGATTGTTTCTATAGCTATTCAGTGATTTCTATCGAGATTAGATTGGAAATGGCATGTAACACTTAGAGCATGTGCCAGATCCGATTTTGTACATTGAAATACATGCATTATGCTCCAAATGATAGACATATAAGGTATATAGGACATCCTTTGTCTCTTGTCTTTAGTCTTGGGGGTCATAGACTTAGAGAGATGAATGCCATGTCTCATAGGAAAGAACCTACTTGTGGATTCTTTAATACTAAACCTCTTTAGTATTTATTAATGTACGGCGTTTAGGAAAGCCCCAAATCTTTTTCAATCTATCTCTATAGATACGTATTGCCAATATGTAAGATATTTTTCTCAAATTCCTCATGGAGAATTAAGTAGATAACCATGATTCCTTACACTCTAGCATTCCTACCTCATTTCCAGTGAAAAGGATGTTATCGACATAAAGTATAATAACATATACACTACTCCTACTAGCCCTCATATACACACATGATTTATACACATTTTTGGCAAAGCCAAATGATTTAATTGCCTTGTCAAAACATATGTTCCAACTTCAGGACATCTGTTTGAGTCCATAAATGGATCTCTAGAGTGAGCAAATAGAGTTCACAAATTTTTTGCTCATTCCCCTTGGATATGAAACCTTGTGGTTGCTCCACATATATTTCTTCTTCAATGTCACCATTGAGGAAAGAAATTTTCACATCCATTTGCCATATCTCATAGTCATAACATGTGTATATGGCAAGTAAAATCTAAATAAACTTAGGCATTGTGACAGGTGAAAAGATTGCCTCAAAATTGATATATGTCTTTGAGTATAACCTTTTTCCACTCATTGCGCCTTAAAGGTCACTACCTATCCATTAACTTATAGCTTTTGCTTATAGATCTACTTGCAACCAGTAAAAACTATTCCCTTTGGTGGATCTACTAAATTCCATACTTTGTTAGAGTACGTGGGTCCATTTTGGATCTCATAGCTTCAAGCTAACATCCTCAGTCTATGTCCAACATAGCTTTCTCATATGTCTTCACATTAATATCCGATTAGCCCATCTTATGAAGGAATCCAAACCTTTTGAGTTATTTCTTAATTCAGTCCAACCTTCTGAGAGGTTGTGTGTGAGGTTTTCATTGCTTGTTCATTTCTACCGTTTGTGGGATTTGATAATCATCTTGAACTTCCTCAAGGTCTATAACAATGCCATTTCTATTTAATAGAAAACCCTTTTCTATAAAGGTGGTGTTCCTTGAAACAAACACATTTTGTTTCGAGGGATCATAAAAGTAATAACTCATAGATTCTCTTAGATATCCCATAAACTTGCCTAATGTGGATCTACTATCCAACTTGTCTTCCACTGTTCATCTCACATAAGTAGGAGACCACTAAACCCTTAGATAATAGTAAGAGGGTGCTTTGCCATACCACATCTCATGCAACATTTTTAGCACTAATTTTGATGGTACTACATTTAGTAACTTCCCAATCGTCTCTAAGGTATATCCCCAAAAGGATATGGACACCAATATCTCTTTTTAGCTACTCCATTATGTTAAGTTATGCTGGGTAGAGTCCATTCAGAGAGAATCCCATTCTCTTTTAGATAATCTAAAAATTCAGTACTTAAGCATTCTCCCATTCGATCTAGTCGAAGAGCTTTAATACTAAGTGCCAATTCTTTTTCCACTTCACTCCTATACTCTTTGAACTTTTTGAAGACTTTGGACTTATACTTCATAAGATACATGTGTTTGAATCAATTATAATCAGTGATGAAGGTAATGAAGTAAGAATAGTCTCTTTTCGCATTAACTCTTAGTAGGCCACAAACATCCATATGGATCAAATTCAAAGGACATGTGGAGCACTCCAATTGTCCTACAAAAGGAGCCTTGGCCATTTTTTCTTTCAAACAAGATTCACAATTAGGAAAGTCTTTAATGCCATTAACTTTTAGTACTTTGAGAGCTTCCATCTTGTTCATCCTATTTTTAGAGATATACCTAAGTTTTGCATGCCAAAAATGGTCATCTTCTTGGTTATCCAACTTTCTTTTACCTGATTGAATGTGCATCAGTGAAGGTTGAGAATCAAGTATGTACAATCTGTTGGTTACTATACCATGAGCAATCAAAGAACTATTTTTTAATGCTGTCAAAATCTCATTTGATATAGAAATATCATATCCTTCATAATCAAGAAAGGAAATTAAAATGATGTTCTTAACAAGATTCAGTACATAATAAACTAGATTAAGTACAATGCTAGTATTCCCCAAGTCTAACTTGATTATACCTTGGATCATGGCTGCAACTCATGCTCCATTTCTTAGGTGAAGGATCATATTCCCTTCATGCAAATTCTTTATTCTTTCCATCCCTTGTAATGAATTACAAAAGTGAGAACCACATGTGGTATCAAACACCTATGAGAAAGAACTAGTCATGAAATGCACTTTAATGACATACATATCCTTCTCAAGGGTTGCAAAGTTGCCATGTAGTTTCTCTTCCAATGCCCCTTTTCCCCACAGTGGAAACAATTTACATCAGGTTTAACCTTTTTCTTGTCCCTCGTAAAATTTTTATCGAGTTGCTATCCTTTGGAGGAAGAACTTTTCTTTTTCTTACCTCCCTTTCTTAGGTTCTTAAGACCTTTCAACTTAGAGGAAATGAGTATAATAGGTTTTTCTTTTTCATAGTCACCTCAACAATCACAAGCATGTTTACTAATTCATTTATCATTACCTCTTGCTTGGACATATTAAAGTTCATAATGAATTGGTTAAATGTAGGGGTAATGACTAGAGGATCAAATCCACATAGAGGTCATTGTCCATGATCACATCAAGTTGTCCAGCCTTCTCAATAAGTCCAATCATCTTGAGCTTGTGATCATAGACACTTGAACCTTCTACCATCCTTCATCTAAAGAGCTTTTTTGACAAAAACCAACCTTTTATGTCAAGATTGCACACAGTACAACTATTGTAGGTATTTGTAAATCTCACTCGCATGTCTCATATGTTCATGAGTCTTTTAGAGCTCATTAGTTAAGGATGCCATCATAAGACATCTCACTTGTAGATCATCATCTACAAATTTATTGAACACTTCACGAGCCTGATTAGAAAGGTTATCACCAAAAGTATCCAGTGGACTTTGATTAAGGACATAGGTCTTCTTTTCATGTTAAGAATCTTAATGTTCCTTAACCAATCTTGAAAGTTTAGCCCAATTAGCTTATTAGTTTCCAAAATGCTTGCAAGTAGATTTTTTGCCATTCTTATTTAGAAGATTTTGAAAACTACAAGAGGCAAAAAAAGAGTATAAGCATATAATTGAATTGAATATGGATATGAAAATATGTTCATGGTCTTTCAAGCATGTTTTTCTCCTATTATTTTACCAAATATTTTACCCCTTTAGAAGAATTCAAGAAGTCTCATTTCCTAGTGAGAATCAAGATCTTAAAAACTTGCAAGTGGACCCACGACTTGTGAGACCTCCACAAATAGTCCAAAGGTAAACAACTTTTGCTAATTACATTTTATACAACTCATGATATATTTTGCCTCACTTTTCATGTACACCTACGACTAGTGAGGCATCCACAATATTAAGTGTTAAGTCAAATCTACCAATCAAACTTTAACTCGAGACTATCCCACGACATGCCACGATTCGTGTGCTAATGTATAGGCATTCTCAATTCAAAGGTGTATCTTATGCTAAGCATATGGTCACAACTTTCCCCTATAAGTGTTACCCATGACTCGCAAGATACCACACAAATAATGGTAGCATCGTCATGCTACATACTATAGGTAGAAGGCATAGATTAATTAAAACTCTTTTAGTTTGTATTCATTTTTACTTAATATTTGAAAGAACTTAGACATTCTAAGTAGAGAGTTTTTACTTGCAAAATTCTCATCATTTTTATCTTCTTATTTAGGTTTTCTATATTCTAATCATGCATCACATGCATAAAAAGGATATGGAAAGCATAAATAAGTAAATGTGCCAGCATGCTTCTAGGGTGGAATTACCATGAGTCTAACCAAGTAATGCACTTAGAGCCATAGGTACATTACTCGATTGATTTTAAGTGGGTTGATTAAACCTAGCTATTACATGAGTGTGTCACCTTACATTCATGGGTCTTCAAGCCTCCATAGATCTTCTTTGCTCCTTGAAACTTTTATAAGAGAAAGAAAACTTCACTCTTATTGATTCTACTCTAATAACTTTTACAAGGTATAATAAAGAGGCATGCAAGCCCCATTTTAATACAATCCTTTTCAATAATTTCAAACAAATAAAATCAACATTAAAGGCTCATGATCATCCCTATTCATTCATCATCCATTCAACACTTAAATGAAAATAAATAAATTAAGAATTGATATTCAATTCCAACAATTAAATGCTAATCATATTAACAAAAAATTGATCACGCGAAAACAAGCATAACACTTATGCATCATATTTTTGTCACAATTTGAAATTAAGTTTAACAAGTTTTAAAAGCAATCGTGTCCAAAACAATTTTGAGAACTTGACAAAACTTGTGCATCTTTTGTATGTGTTTCAATAACATTTTGGTCACTTAAGGAACCTAAAACAAGCATCAAAACTCACTCTAGACAAAATTGGGTGTTGTTGGCTGAGGTGTGCACATGGCTGGGCAGCAGCACTCAACTACTGCCTTGCCTTGGGCACTATCATGGCCGGCAGCTCCCTTGTTTTTGAGTCATGAGAGAGTCAAGTCATTTTAGGCTCAACTTTCGTGCAGCAAGATTTTTAGAATAGCTTCTAAATATCAAAACAAACAATATGGAAGAAAATTTCAGATTAAAACACCTTTTAAAAACTGAAATGTCAAGTGCTCAATATTGCTTGAAAAACAAGTTTAAGCAAGAATCAAATTCTTCAAAGAATCTCCAATTATCTCCAATCACATTCGATAAAAAATGACCAAAACAACTTAAGGCTATTCACAACATGCTATATAAATATATAACATCTATCAATGCTAAATCAAAATTCAATTTTAGCAAAAATGAATTAAAACATTCTCATCGCATGATTTAACATTTAAAACACATACTAGCATGATTTTAATCCATCAGTCAAGGAGCCACAAACAAGATCATCCATACATTTCAACCCATCATATGGATCAAGTATATGGTGATATGGATGAATTCTTCACAAGAACCAATTATCCAAGCAAAATCCAAATCCATGCATGAACAAAGCCCGATACCACTTGAAGGTATGTGTGGCGCTAGGATTCAAATATTTTCAAAAAAACTGAATAAAACTAGACCACACACACCCACAAGGATCTATACATGCATAGGATTCAGACTTAGAGAGGGAAATACCTTGATGAAGCCGAAAATCAAGGAACAAGAGAAAAAACTCTTCAACTCTTGAAGCTGTCTCCTCATTGGCACAGCAGAAAACACTACTGGATTTCCCCAAGTTAAACTCCTCCTTATAAGCTGAAAATTTTGCTGGAATGTCCAAACCCTTTAATTATACTGCATTCAAAATTTCAGCCTGATCAGAACACTAGAAGGTCTGCCAGAACGCACTGGAAATGGCTGCAAGAAACTGCTTCAACAAGAGCAATAGCAACCCAAACGATTTGCCTCTAATGAAATAGTCAACACACCAATGCAAAGACCCTTTCTCTAAAAAATGGATGGAATTATTTGCAGAGAAATGAAGCAAAGAAGGCCTGGAAAATGGAGGTAGAAGATGAGGGAGATTGGAGAACCTAACTGTTAGATGCCTACTAACCAAGTTTGTTGTGTTGTTGGTAAAATAATTTACACCTTGCTATTTTCATGCATTGTGCACCCTCCTCCTCCTATATCAATACATAGGAGAATGATGGTATGTGGCCACACACCGTCTCAATGAGGGGGCACCACATGGCAACGCTAAGGTGGCCACTAACAATTAGTGATGAGTGAACTTGAATGTCATTTGGAATTCACATTTCATCTCACGAAATGCCTTCCAAATGAATTTTAATTCTATATTAAATGAACCTTTATTTAATAATTCCCTCCAAAATTAACTCTCCAATTTAATTAAATTAAACACGTTAATTTAGTTAACAATCCTTTGACTAAACTCTTAAGTTAAAATGCTTAACTCCTTAAGCTAGTCAAAATTAATTTAACTCTTAAATTAATTTGACCAATTGATGTCATGTAACATCAATTAATTAAATCTTAATTAATTGATCTTAATTTAACTGTTAAATTAATTAGACCAATTTAACACCTACATTGATCAAGTCAAAATGACTACAATATTTGCCTCCTTCAAATTCGGTCATGAATTTTTTAAATCTTAGAAAATTCTCTTTCATTTAATAGGTTATGCAATTGATTTTGGTGTGTGACCCATCCGATTCTACCATTTATTGGATATGAGCTTACAACAATTTGAGACTTATAGAATATCAAGCATTCCACATTAGTTTAAACTCCTTTAACTAGGTGGCTCATTTCAATTAATCTCATTAATTGAAGAGTACCCAATTTCTATGGTCAATGTCCAACTTCAAGCCCATAAAGCCCAACTAATTGGTTGAAATGAATGCTCTTGGAGAACTATTCTAGCATTATGCATGTCATGCAAATACAGTCCTTCTGTCTTCTATTTCCATGAAAGAGGTCTAGGGTAAGATATTAGTTAGCTCTCCAATAGCCTCAATACTATGCTTCTATTCTCAATGTTCTATTTCTTTTGTAACCTCATCTTTGGAAATGCTTTTCCAAATTATCACATCACATTGCACAAGAATTTCTTAGAATTGATCATTATAGATCACATAGGAGATGCACTTGCCCTTCACAATGATGAGGAATCAAATTTTGTCTTGGATCTCACAAATCTCTATGTTTAATAGCTCATGCCCCATCTCTATCTAAGTTGCTCGCTAAGTCACCAAGAAAGAGTTAAAGCATAAGGACCAAACACAAGAATGCTGTAGATCCTCAAGTTAAAGGACTAACTATATGCATTAGCGCAAGCTTGAGAACTTGCCACTATCAACTTACCCCTTTGGCCATCTAGTGAATTCTCTAATAGGTGTTCAGTGCCTTATTCTCTAACAAGCACCCATTAACATGCTTCTATATCTCATATGGGATTACTCATGGAACAAAATAACATTCAACCCTTGGATTTATGCATTATTAGTGCAAGTTTATCCAAATCTTAGATACCTTATCTCATAAGATTCTATGACATGGAAGATTTAAGATTATGATCATGTAAGATTTATTCCATGATCACCACCTAGTGCATGACCAAGTCCCATAGTCTTGCGTCATCTAAGGGCTTCATCCAAATGCAAGTGAAGTAAATAATGAGCATAAGATGAAGATGGTCATATAATGCATATCATCCAATCAAGATTGTCTTACAAGAAAATAGTTTACAAAGCCAATCTAATTGGCTTGTAGGGCATTATTCCAACATATATTGCTATTGAAATAGGTGAGAGAAACATGTACTGTGCATCTATGCTTAAAGACCAAGAGAACTGGACTATAACGTTGAAGACGATTGTAGTCTAATAACCAAACGTTTTGGTTCCTCAGAGCGCATAATAAATACACCAGCCCAACTGAGACACAATTTATAACTAACATAAAGGTAAGTTGGTTGGTCATTATAGAAGAGAAAGTGCATCACCTCAAGTGCAATTGATATGATACACTTTTTTATATAAATATCATTTTATATATAATTCTTATTTGTAATTCTTAGGGGAGACATAGTCACGTACCACTAATTTTCCCCAATCAAAACGTTTTGTAATAGTATTGTACCCTTGAAAGCTCCCCCACCTCAACTTTCAGTCATCAATAGAGGTTGCAAATTTTATATTGTGTAGAAGTTGGAGGGAGGATCTTTTTGCTACGAAGATAAATACGAAAATTAGTTAAGCAAATACACTGCTGCTTCCAAGTAACTTATAATTTGTTGTAGCATTTATATCATTTTCCCCCAATAATATTGCTTGTATATTCTATGATTATAATAATGCACTAGAAGTTGACTGAGGTTGAATAAAATTATGAGATTGTTTCTCCATAAATAACAACTGCAATGTTCATAATTTTCTTGTTGAGGGCGACAATAAAAATGGTGCAAACAATCATTATTTTCCTCGTGAAATGGAAGGCCACATAATGAATAATTTGGATTTCTAGATATTGGTTGAATTAGTCAAATTTAATTTATTATGTTGGTTATACACTCTTAAACTTTAATAGGTACTCCATCAGGCAATAAGGAGCCAAGAGAAGTTAATGATGAAAAACATGAATTTTTTCATATGCTTTGGAAAATCCAATAATGGGTTTGGAGCCACTTGAACTTTAGTATTTGTTCTTTTTTCCAAATTTCTTGTAAACATTTGTTATTGAGATAGTTTATTCTGCTCCAATAGTTAAAAAGAGAAAACGTTTTCTTATATTTCCTAGGGCTGTATTATTCTTTCATCTAGTCATATCTTCATTTAATTTCAATTAAAAGGGTTGACCTTTTGGTGTGTCAGGCAGTTTAGACATTATGGCGTCTTTCTTTAAATTTTATAAAATTTAAGAGTTATAGAACAAATTAACCAAATAAATGAAATACTCCTAAATTTAATTAAAAGATAGTGCTCATTCATCTGAATTCTCTTTTCTGACTTTTTTATTAAGGTTATAATTCACCTCGACAGAAAACTCATTTATGGATAACAATCAACATAGTAACTCAAAATAAGCAACGAGACATCATCATAGGCCCCAAAGTAAACTTAACACTTTGCCTCAAAGATTTCACCCCAAAATTCTAAAAAAAATCAAAAGATGCTTAGGATCATATGGAAAGTAATTTATCTTCATCAAAAGTTTTAACTTGCAAATTAGGTTACTCTTTTAATAAATCTTAATTATTCTATTGAAATAATATATGACACTTTTCCTATCAATCCAGTATATGAAGTAAATTTATTCATTCTTATGATTAATTATTGGTATGGTGCCATTAGAGTCAGCTTTCGTCTCAAGGTTTTTATTATGAAATGAGGTTAATCAGTTGATTGATCTTCATTAGTTCTTCAATTAATATATAAAAATTTCCTCTATCAAACTATTCCATGAAGTTACGCTCTTTATTTATGGTCGTTCATCCCCCCACCCAAAAGAAAACAACAACTAATGTGCAACTAATATGAGTTTCCACTATTATATACATATATAATTTAATTATCTTATAAGCAAAAATACTAGAGAACCTTGAGATTTAATTAAACTTGACTATTTTCCTATCATATGCATTACTGATTGGAATAGGTCAGTGATATATGTAAAACACATCTTTGCATAAAAAACCAAGAAAGTACAATTGATTTTGTTCCTCCAGGTAATATAACATATGCACCAAAGTACAATTTAACTCTACCAAAATGGTTGATAGGTTGGACACTAGATAAGAGAAAGCGCCATGTCTCAAAAGCAAGTGATAAGGTACAGCTTTATACAATATTTTTTTACGTATAATCTTTATAACAACAAATTTTTAGTTAGTAAAAATTAAAATTACAAAATAAGAAAAATCATACAAATGAAATTAAATTAAAATTAATCAATCAACTGTGGATTCATTATTTAATCTAATCCTTTGATTCTTTCCTTCCAAATACAATCTTGAATTTAATGAGTTTTGTGAAAAACTCCCTAAACGCCATGAATTTCCTTAAATTTGATTTGAATAAAAATAATGCCAATTCGAGGATTTCGTACCTTAATTTTAAATCAAATACCAAAAATATATGAATTTTGCGAAGAATGCCTTGGTCATCGTGAATCTCCTCGAATTTGTTTGAGAGAATTGCTGGACTCTTTCAAAGTGTCTCTTGTCTATTGGAATTTTGTGTTGTGTCAAATAAATTGAGATTATCCCTTTATATAGGTACTTGATGGAAGATTTCTAGATTGACTTAAACTTCCTCAATAGTTATCCCTTTAATAAGATAGTATCGAATATCAAGAGATAATATCAAATATATTTGATTTGACAATATAAATCATCAAAAGATAGTATTAATATCAAATATCTTTGATTTAATTGGTTTATAAATGCAGACACTCTATTTTTTACACTTATCAACATTTGGTTTGAATAATAAATAATAAATTATTAATTAAAATTAAATATTTATCTTTATGAATTAAATTTAATAAATTCTAAAATATAAATAAAAAATTTTAAATTATTAATTAATGTATTATTTTACACATGTCACTTTTTAATTGAATTAAAATTAATTTATCTACAAATACCTCCACTTCAAAATTTAGCAAATGAGGCATAACTCATTTACAATAGAGGTGTGACTAGAAGTATATAAAATTCTCCACACTTAATAACATGACCACATGTCCATTTTGTTTGCATTAAACTTAAGCAAACCTATTTGAAAATCACAAATCCACATTCTGATTGCATTAACTAACAATCCATTCAAACTCTTGCTCCACCAAACTTTTAACTTCAAAATTATTTCTATCGTACTCCAAACTTCCACAACCACATCAAACACTTCTTTGTTCGAAAATCTTTTCTCACGAAATGGAATCAAGCAAAGCAGCAAGTTGTTATCTTATTTCAACTCCACTATTGACGTGGTAACTATTTTAATGCAAGCAAATTCTTTGCCTTAGAATTTGACTTTGGGTGAAATTCAAATTTGTCATCATTCATCAGAATTAATGCCTTAACAGATTAACTTGATTGGAACTAAGACATGATTTTTTGATATGCACTTAGGCTGAAACTCTTCAGAAGAAGGCTATAAAAATGTGCTGCCATAGAATTAAATCCACCTAGTGGAGTTTCAAAATTGTATTGGGAATTGTTGGGTTTATTTACTTCTCTATTCCAGCATCCATTTCTTTCTTTGCTTTTTGCACGCCAACTATTCGACGAAACAAATCTTAACAAAATTTTCATAACTATCATCCCCATTTATTCAAGAATTAATTGTTGCAATTGAATGAAGATTGTTCTATCATTCTTTGGCATCCATTATCAAACAAAACATGAGTTTCACCAAAGTATCAATTAACGAGCATATTTGAAGAAAGTCATCAAACTAAGGGATGTTTCCATCATTACTTGATTCCTTTATGAATACCAATCTTCTTAGAATATTCTCTTTTCTTCTTTTTTTCTTTCCTTTAGGTCAACCTGATTAACTTTTCCTCGTATCCTTGCAGATTGCACCATGGTTCACTTTAAAAATATTTTATCCACCGTCAGAGTGCAACACTTGATTATCCTTGATGAAAAGAATCAATCTATGGAGAAAGGTACACTTTTGGCTACTCATACTCCCTTGATTGGTAGATACGCATCAAAGTGGCCATAGCTAACTAATTCACTTCATACTGAGAAGTGGTCCTGGGAGATCAAGACTTCTAAAGTGTGGGATTTATGGGCAACTCATCATTGTTCTCCAAACAAACTAATTCATTGTCAATAATCAAACAAACTAATTCTTTTATCAATGTTGGGTCACATCACTATTGAGGGCAAAGCCAAGTGGGGAGAAACTCTTCAATTTGACGCTGAATTCTATTGCATCAAAGGATACTAGGAGTGGACTGAGGATGTCCTTAGCTGATGCGAGCACAAGCTAACTGCTGCACAAGTATGTGATCCGGTGTATGCTTCATTGTTCACATATGATAGAAATTCTGAGATTATCAAAGCATTTGCTAGGTTTGGTGTCCACTTACAAATATTCTTTTAACTTTCTTTGTAGAATTTTCTATATCACTATGGGATTTGCAAAACTTTGCATGACTCCCTATGATATGAAGTTTTTATGATGAAGTGATTCCTAGTACCAAGGAGCCTATTGGTGTTGATGAGACATAAGGTAAATTTATCCCTAATTGTTTTCAAATACTTATTTCAAGCTTATCATTTACTTTAAAGGAACGCCAATGGAGCTCAATTTTCTCAAGTTACTATGGAAAATGGGTGAAGTATTGGTCCAAGAAAGCTACAAAATAGGCAGTTTGGCTCCAATCAATGGATAATCCTTTTGGTGATTTTGGTGTTCATAGAGAATGGCTCACTGTGGAGGAGGCATTATTTTCAAAACATGGGATTCCTTTGAACTTGAGAGAAGAGACCCATTTGGCGGCATATTTGGCTTGTTGGCTTTGCTCATTTGTTCTTTCTACCAATAATGTTAATTCAATATGCCCCAGCACTTCAAAATAGCAAGCATGGTTATTGGTGGGAAAGTAAGTCTTGCTATTCTAGTTTTAGCCAGTATCTAAAATGGTTTAAATAAAGTTTCAAGTTCCCCAAGGCTAAGTCATGTCCATTCTTATTTTTCCAAGCACTTCGTCTATGCTTGGTTAGTGCATTACTTCAAAACACATTATAAAGTTTGGTAAGGAGTTTGTGGCCTAAAAATTGCAATTTATTCAGGCAAATGAGGCACCAAATACTATGATCCAAAGAAGGCCTACAAGAGAATTCACAAAGGCGATTTTGTCTCTTGGATTTGCACCATGATTACTAAAGACTAAAGATTTCCATATATTGATGACGGGAAGGCTAGGGAATTGGAACAAAAATACTTCATTGCTATTCACTCGAATTATTTTCTTTTGCGGCAAGCCGACTTTATTATTGAACCTTATAGTCTTCATTGCTTCAGTTGTCAATCTGTGTATTATCAAAATGTTCTTAGGATTTTTGCTCATAACATTCGCACAGCCCATTTGGATGAAGGACTTTGCTATTGGCGCTTCTACACTTTGCACAATTCTATGTCTACAGCATGGTTTCCTTGTGTGCCCCAAAATGCAAAAAAATTCTTTTCAGATGCCTACAAGAAGTGGTGGACTAAAATTCATGGAGATTACTTTGAGGAAAATTTTGCATGACTGATCAACTTGAAGCCAATCAAAATTTCTTTTAAGGACAAGTATCATGATAAAGGAGATAAACCACTTGCTGAAGATATTCAAAATCCTCCCCAACTTAGAAAAAATCGAGCCTTTCAAAGAAAAAAATTTTTTTTATCCTTTAGAAACAAACAACAGTAGTAATGTAGATCGTCATTGGAAAAAACTTAAAAGGGATCCCAAATCTCCAAAGCTAAGTGATCCTTCGCCAACGGAGAACTTTGCCAAAGAGGTAATATTTTTTCTTCATCTTCTTTAAATGAACCCCCTTTTGGTAATTTGCTAACTCAAATCACGTAACATTTTTGTCAGAAAATGAAATTATTAATAATGATGAAGTTGAGACATCCCAAGGTAGTCGAAGATCAATCATGGGACATAACTATTGGCCATGACCGCTCCAACTGACACAACCATGCAAAATGAGGCATTCCAAAGTATGAAAGCCAAACAACACTCTCTTTGTGCTCTAGTTACAATATTTGAGGGTGAAAATTTTGTACTTAATCATCAAAAAGAGTATCTTCAAATGGTGTGGGATGGTCATTGCAAGAGAAAAACAAATACTCCACTTGATTCCACCTCTTCTATCAAAGATAGCATTCAATTTATACTTGAATCAATGAGAGGCTTCAACAAATTTCACATCTCTAATGTGGAAGAATTATTAAAAGTATTGTTTGACAAGGCCAACGCTTGTGATGAGGTAAAGCAGCATCGTTTGAGAAAGCATTCATTAAGCTTCTTGCACAACAACTAGATGAAGCCAAAAGTCATCTCTATGATGCTCAAACTAGAGGAAGTTGATAAATGAACCAAATTCAATCAACTTAAGAAGAGCTTGAATGTGTTGGTAAGGAGCTTCAATATTTGAAGGAACACAAGAAGAACTTGACTTTATCATTGAAATGCCAACAACAATTTATTCAAAGTGCTCATGCTAAAATTCATAATAATGAAGAGAAAATTGCTGCTATTAGTAATACTCCATTGAGTAATAAAGTGGTTGAAAATTTACAAATTTCAATGGAATACTTGGAGTCTATCAAAACCGAATTGAATTATTTGAGTCCTTTTGCTTGAAAGTGGTTTAGAACTTTTTGCTCCCCTTTTTTTTCTTTTTGGTATGAACTATATTGCATTTACTTATTTAATTTTTTTGAGACTACATAATAGAAAATTTCTTTATTTTCTATCTTGCAATCTTTTGATTTTTTTTAAACTCAATAAACTAAAAACTCAAACTTAATAAAAACAACCAAGCTATTTTTTTTTTTTTTT